>NW_026468563.1:0-11624 GCF_026875155.1 Cherax quadricarinatus | reverse complement strand
TTATTATTTTTTTTTTTTTTAAATTTTATCGTATTATGGCTCAGGTTAAAAGTCGTTGAAAACACTGTTTTCATTGTTAAACAACGGTGGTGTTCACTGTTGAACAATGGTGGCGTTCACTGTTGAACAACTGTGGTGTTCACTGTTGAACAGTGGTGGCGTTCACTGTTGAACAACTGTGGTGTTCACTGTTGAACAGTGGTGGCGTTCACTGTTGAACAACTGTGGTGTTCACTGTTGAACAGTGGTGGCGTTCACTGTTGAACAACTGTGGTGTTCACTGTTGAACAGTGGTGGCGTTCACTGTTGAACAACTGTGGTGTTCACTGTTGAACAGTGGTGGCGTTCACTGTTGAACAATGGTGGTGTTCACTGTTGGACAACGGTGGTGTTCACTGTTGGACAACGGTGGTGTTCACAATTGAACAATGGTGGCGTTCACTGTTGAACAATTGTGGTGTTCACTGTTGAACAGTGGTGGTCTTCACTGTTGAACAGCGGTGGTGTTCATTGTTAAACAACTGTGGTGTTCACTGTTGAACAACTGTGGTGTTCACTGTTGAACAGTGGTGGTGTTCACTGTTGAACAACGGTGATTTTAACTGTTGAACAAAGGCGGTGTTCATTGTTGAACAACTGTGGTGTTCACTGTTGAACAACGCTCTATTTCACTGTTTAATAACGCTCTAGTTCACTGTTGAACAACTCTCTAGTTCGCTGATGAACAACGCTCAAGTTCACTGATGAACAACGCTCAAATTCAACGATGAACAACGCTCTAGTTCACTGTTGAACAACTCTTTAGTTCACTGATGAACAATATAGTTTACTGATGAACAAAGCTCTAGTTCACTGTTGAACAACGTTCTAGTTCACTGTTGAACACCGCTCTAGTTCACTGTTGAACACCGCTCTAGTTCACTGATGAACAACGCTCTAGTTCACTGTTGAACAACGATCTAGTTCACTGTTGAGCACCGCTCTAGTTCACTGATGAACACCGCTCTAGTTCACTGATGAACAACGCTCTAGTTCACTGATGAACAACGCTCTAATTCACTGATGAACACCGCTCTAGTTCACTGATGAACAACGCTCTAGTTCACTGATGAACAACGCTCTAGTTCACTGATGAACAACGCTCTAGTTCACTATTGAACAACGCTCTAGTTCACTGATGAACACCGCTCTAGTTCACTGATGAACAACGCTCTAGTTCACTGATGAACAACGCTCTAATTCACTGATGAACAACGCTCTAGTTCACTGATTAACAACGCTCTAGTTCACTATTGAACAACGCTCTAATTCACTGATGAACAACGCTCTAGTTCACTATTGAACAACGCTCTAGTTCACTATTGAACAACGCTGGATTTCATTGTTAAATAGCATTAATATTCAACAATGTTAACCAACGTTGATATTGACTAATGAACAAATATATATATATATATATATATATATATATATATATATATATATATATATTATATAATTTATATATATTATATATATATATATATATATATAATATATTATATATATATATATATATATATTTATATATATATATATATATACATATATATATATATATATGTATACACATACACTCACACAAAAGTTTCCTTGCTCTAACCTCTGTATATTTGCAAGTGTCGGGAGTGTCCCTAGGTAGGGGCTAAGAGTCTTCCCCTGTGTGTGGGGTAATTTCCCTAGGCTGGGAGTGAGAGTGTCCCCGCTGGCAGGGTAATCTCCCTAGGTCTGGGGCGGGACCACCGTCTCCACAAGACTTTATCACCAGGGAGCCGAGCAGACACTGGCTACACACTCTCTCTCTCTCTCCCTTTCTCTCTCTCTCTCTCTCTCTCTCTCTCTCTCTCTCTCTCTCTCTCTCTCTCTCTCTCTCTCCCTACCTCTTCCCCCGCTACTATCTCCTTCCCTACCTCCCTGCTCGTCCTCTCCCATCACCAGGGATGTATCTCCCGCTACCACCCGCCATGGGCGGCTACCACACGCCCACCCACAACACCAACACCCTACCACAGGCACCCTACCTACCAGCTGCCACCAGCCTCCACTTGCTAGCATGAAGCCCTCTCTCTCTCTCTCTCTCTCTCTCTCACTCTCTCTCTCTCCGATACACTACAACAGTCCAGGACTTAACTCGAAATGATAGAAGGAAACTTCGAGGTAAGAGAAGCAAAGTGAACGTGGACAAAGTATTTTGTTAACAGAATAACAGCAAAGTGAGACAAATTACCTTCTGTAAGAACTAAACCAAAACAGTCCCTAAAGAACCAGGTGAACAAACACTGAAAAAAACGAGATTGAAGTAAATACTATACTGGGAACAACCTGTAACAGACTGGTTCAGAGTGTTCGTTCAGCACTTAAATTGCGACGGAGAGTCAGCAGTGAACCACTCAGCGTAACAGTGGTGGTAGTAGTACCACTAGTAGTAGTAACAGTAGTGCAAATGGTGCTGTTGGAGGTAATAGTAGAAGTAGTGTTGGTGGTGGTAGTAGTAGTGGTAGTATTAGTAGTAGTATTAGTGCTGGTGGTGATGGTAGTGGTAGTGGTGATAGTGGTAGTAGTAGTAGTGGTAGTAGTAGTAGTGGTGGTGGTAGTAGTAGTGGTAGTAGTAGTAGTGGTAGTAGTAGTAGTGGTAGTAGTAGTAGTGATAGTAGTAGTAGTGGTAGTAGTAGTAGTGGTAGTAGTAGTAGTGTTAGTAGTAGTAGTGGTAGTAGTAGTAGTGGTGGTGGTAGTAGTAGTGGTAGTAGTAGTAGTGGTGGTAGTAGTAGTAGTGGTAGTAGTAGTAGTGATAGTAGTAGTAGTGGTAGTAGTAGTAGTGGTAGTAGTTAGTAGTGTTAGTAGTAGTAGTGGTAGTAGTAGTAGTGGTGGTGGTAGTAGTAGTGGTAGTAGTAGTAGTGGTAGTAGTAGTAGTGGTAGTAGTAGTAGTGATAGTAGTAGTAGTGGTGTAGTAGTAGTAGTGTAGTAGTAGTAGTGTTAGTAGTAGTAGTGGTAGTAGTAGTAGTGGTGGTGGTGGTAGTTAGTAGTGGTAGTAGTAGTAGTGGTAGTAGTAGTAGTGGTAGTAGTAGTAGTGTTATAGTAGTAGTAGTGGTAGTAGTAGTAGTGGTGGTAGTAGTAGTAGTGTTAGTAGTAGTAGTGGTAGTAGTAGTAGTGGTGGTGGTAGTAGTAGTGGTAGTAGTAGTAGTGGTGGTAGTAGTAGTAGTGGTAGTAGTAGTAGTGGTAGTAGTAGTAGTGGTAGTAGTAGTAGTGGTAGTAGTAGTAGTGTTAGTAGTAGTAGTGGTAGTAGTAGTAGTGGTGGTGGTAGTAGTAGTGGTAGTAGTAGTAGTGGTAGTAGTAGTAGTGGTAGTAGTAGTAGTGATAGTAGTAGTAGTGGTAGTAGTAGTAGTGGTAGTAGTAGTAGTGTTAGTAGTAGTAGTGGTAGTAGTTAGTAGTGGTGGTGGTAGTAGTAGTGGTAGTAGTAGTAGTGATAGTAGTAGTAGTGGTAGTAGTAGTAGTGGTAGTAGTAGTAGTGTTAGTAGTAGTAGTGGTAGTAGTAGTAGTGGTGGTGGTAGTAGTAGTGGTAGTAGTAGTAGTGATAGTAGTAGTAGTGGTAGTAGTAGTAGTGGTAGTAGTAGTAGTGTTAGTAGTAGTAGTGGTAGTAGTAGTAGTGGTGGTGGTAGTAGTAGTGGTGTAGTAGTAGTGATAGTAGTAGTAGTGGTTAGTAGTAGTAGTGGTAGTAGTAGTAGTGGTTAGTAGTAGTAGTGGTAGTAGTAGTATGTAGGTGGTGGTAGTAGTAGTGGTAGTTAGTAGTGGTGGTGGTAGTAGTAGTGTTAGTAGTAGTAGTGGTAGTAGTAGTAGTGGTGGTGGTAGTAGTAGTGGTAGTATGTGGTAGTAGTAGTAGTGTTAGTAGTAGTAGTGGTAGTAGTAGTAGTGGTGGTGGTAGTAGTAGTGGTAGTGGGTAGTAGTAGTGGTAGTAGTGTAGTGGTAGTAGTAGTAGTGTTAGTAGTAGTAGTGGTAGTAGTAGTAGTGGTATAGTAGTAGTTAGTAGAAGTGGTGGTGGTAGTAAGTAGTGGTAGTAGTAGTAGTAGTGGTGGTGGTAGTAGTAGTGGTAGTAGTAGTAGTAGTGGTGGTAGTAGTAGTAGTAGTGGTAGTAGTAGTAGTAGTGGTAGTAGTAGTAGTGGTGGTGGTAGTTAGTAGTGGTGGTGGTGGTAGTAGTAGTGGTAGTAGTAGTAGTAGTGGTGGTGGTAGTAGTAGTGGTAGTAGTAGTGGTAGTTACAACATTGATCGCCGGTTTACTGGTATTTATTATGAAGTTGTTGATGGTACACAGTTGGTATCCCTCACTACCACTAAGACATCTAGCAGCAGAACTAGTAGTAACTACTAGTAGTACCACTGATACACACACCACTGTGAGTGACACTGTACTAACAAAACTATCCAAACATACTGCTAGTTTGTACACCATGACTACTACCTACTTCCATCACTCATCTTAATAAGAATAATAATAATCCTTATTACTGCAATTGCATGATAAATTCCTTGCTATTTTTTCCATTATTGTACAGTATATTTTTCTCACGTTTTATGGCAGTGACTGGAAGGTGGGAAGAGAGCCTTCTGCTTTACTGTACTTGCATAGAACCGCTAGATAACACGCGTTGGTTGATAATCTAGACAGCAGTAGATAGTCCTGCTGTCTCTCTTACGTACTCTCTCTCTCTCTCTCTCCCTCTCTCTCTCTCTCTCTCTCTCTCTCTCTCTCTCTCTCTCTCTCTCTCTCTCTCTCTTCTCTCTCTCTCTCTCTCTCTCTCTCTCTCTCTCTCTCTCTCTCTCTCTCTCTCTCTCTCTCTCTCTCTCTCTCTCTCTCTCTCTCTCTCTCATACAAGACCGGCCGAGCCATCATTTGCATGATAATGGAAGTTTTGTTGTTGGTATTACGAATGAGTGTTGGGTGATGGTACTGGGTGATGGTACTGGGTGATGGTACTGGGTGATGGTACTGGGTGATGGTACTGGGTGATGGTACTGGGTGATGGTACTGGATGATGGTACTGGGTGATGGTACTGGGTGATGGTACTGGGTGATGGTATGGGTGATGGTACTGGGTGATGGTATGGGTGATGGTACTGGGTGATGGTACTGGGTGATGGTACTGGATGATGGTACTGGATGATGGTACTGGATGATGGTACTGGTGATGGTACTGGGTGATTGGTACTGGATGATGGTACTGGGATGGTACTGGGTGATGGTACTGGGTGATGGTACTGGGTGATGGTACTGGGTGATGGTACTGGGTGATGGTACTGGGGTGATGGTACTGGGTGATGGTACTGGGTGATGGTACTGGGTGATGGTACTGGATGATGGTACTGGGTGATGGTACTGGGTGATGGTACTGGGTGATGGTACTGGGTGATGGTACTGGGTGATGGTACTGGGTGATGGTACTGGGTGATGGTACTGGGTGATGGTACTGGGTGATGGTACTGGGTGATGGTACTGGGTGGATGGTAACTGGGTGATGGTACTGGGTGATGGTACTGGGTGATGGTATGGGTGATGGTACTGGGTGATGGTACTGGGTGATGGTACTGGGTGATGGTATGGTGATGGTACTGGGTGATGGCATTGGGTGATGGCATTGGGTGATGGTACTGGGTGATGGCATTGGGTGATGGCATTGGGTGATGGTACTACGTGATGGTACCAGTTGATGGTACTGGGTGATGGTACTGGGTGATGGCACTGGTTGATGGTATTGGGTGATGGGTGATGGTACTGGGTGATGGCACTGGTTGATGGTATTGGGTGATGGGTGATGGTACTGGGTGATGGGTGGTAGGACTGGGTAATGATACTGGGTAGTTTTACTGGGTGTTGGGTGACGGTACTGGGTGATGGGTGATGGTACTGGGTCCTGGGTGATGATAATGGGTGGTAGTAGAGTGATAGTACTGGGTAATGGGTGATAGTAGGGAGTTCTAATTTAAACTCACGAGGGAGAGCTAAATAAGTAAGGGTCACACATCCACTGTGAAATGAGTGGCCATCAAATAGTAACAACAACAACAACAACAACAACAACAACAACAACAACAACAACAACACAATAATAATAATAATAATATATAATAATAATAATAATAATAATTTTAAATAATACCAATAATAATACCAATAATAATAATAATTTAATAATAATAATAATAATAATAATACCAATAATATAATAATTATAATAATAATAATAATAATAATAATAATATTAATAATATAATAATTAATAATAATAATAATAATAATATAATAATAATAATAATAATAATAATAATAATGGAGGTGGGAGGGTCGTACAAAACTCTACGGATATTACTCACCGTTTTTCATTTACCCTCCCTCCTCCTTTTCTTCCTAAGGGGGAGGGACGCAGTGATGATGGTGGAGGGCTCTTGATCCAGGGGACTCTGAGCTATACTTCTCTTCCTCAGATCAAAACTATTTACCTCAGAGAGAGATAGAGAGAAACGAGAGAGATAGAGAGAGAGAGAGAGAGAGAGAGAGAGAGAGAGGAGAGTGAGAGATGAGAGAGAGAGAGAGGAGAGGAGAGAGAGAGAGAGAGGAGAGAGAGAGAGAGAGAGAGAGAGAGAGAGAGAATTCATTGTTCTGGCATTCTTCCTTCTATCTCTCTCTCTCTCTCTCTCTCTCTCCTTCCTTCCCTCTCAAATTTATCTTCCCTGCTCCCTCGCTTCCTGCTCCTTATCTCATTCCACTTATCTCTGTCTCCCTTTCTCTCTTCCTTCTTATCTCTCCTCTTTGTCTCCCTGCTCCTCTTCCGTGAAATTCCCTGGTTATCAGGGCGTGGTTTAGGGAAATATCCTGGTTATCAGGGCGTGAACAAACAATAAAGGAACAATAAAACAATAAAGGAACAATAAAACAATAAAGGAACAATAAAACAATAAAAGAACAATAAAACAATAAATGAACAATAAAACAATAAATGAACAATAAAACAATAAAGGAACAATAAAACAATAAAGGACAATAAGAGGAAAGTGACAATAATAAAACACTTTTATTAATGGTGTCAAAAGTACAGTAAATGTTGTTTAATACACCAGTGTTGTTATGTGTAGTACACTGTATGTTGGTGCGTGTGTACCAGGGTGAGGGAGAGTGAGGGAGGGTGAGTGAGGGAGAGAGTGGGAGGGTAGTGAGGGAGAGGTGGAGGTGATGAGGGAGAGTGAGGAAGGGTGAGTGAGGGAGAGTGAGGGAGGGTGAGTGAGGAGAGAGGGAGGTGAGTGAGGGAGAGTGAGGAAGGGTGAGTGAGGAGAGAGTGGGAGGGTGAGTGAGGGAGAGAGTGGGAGGGTGAGTGAGGAGATGAGGAAGTGATATGGAGGGAGAGAGAGGAGGGTAGTTGTGAGGGAGAGAGTGGGAGGGTGAGTGAGGGAGAGAGTGGGAGGGTGAGTGAGGGAGAGTGAGGAAGGGTGAGTAGGGAGAGAGAGGGAGGGTGAGTGAGGGAGAGAGTAAGAGGGTGAGTGAGGGAGAGTGAGGAAGGGTGACGTGAGGGAGAGAGTGGGAGGGTGAGTGAGGGAGAGGAGTGGGAGGGTGAGTGAGGGAGAGTGAGGAAGGTGAGTGAGGGAGAGAGAGGGAGGGTGAGTGAGGGAGAGAGTGGGAGGGTGAGTGAGGGAGAGTGAGGGAGGGTGATGTGAGGGGGGAGAGTGGGAGGGTGAGTGAGGGAGTGAGAGGGAGGGTGAGTGAGGGAGAGAGTGGGAGGGAGAGTGAGGGAGAGGTGAGGGGAGGGTTGAGTGAGGGAGGAGTGGGAGGGTGAGTGAGGGAGAGTGAGGGAGGGTGGTGAGTGAGGGAGGAGAGAGGGGAGGGTGAGGGGGGAGAGAGAGGGAGGGTGTGAGTGAGGGAGAGTGAGGGAGGGTGAGTGAGGGGAGAGAGTGGGAGGGGTGAGTGGAGGGAGAGGGGAGGGAGGGTGAGTGAGGGAGGAGAGAGGGAGGGGGGTGAGTGAGGGAGAGAGTGGGAGGGTGAGTGAGGGAGAGAGAGGGAGGGTGAGTGAGGGAGAGTGAGGGAGGGTGAGTGAGGGAGAAAAGTGGGAGGGTGAGTGAGGGAGAGAGAGAGGGAGGGTGAGTGAGGGAGAGAGTGGGGAGGGTGAGTGAGGGAGAGAGAGGGAGGGTGGGTGGGGAGAAGTGAGGGAGGGTGAGTGAGGGAGAGAGTGGGAGGGTGAGTGAGGGAGTGAGAGGAGGAGGGTGAGTGAGGGAGAGAGTGGGGAGGGTGAGTGAGGGAGAGTGAGGGAGGGTGAGTTGAGGGGGAGAGGAGTGGGAGGGTGAGTGAGGGAGAGTGAGGGGGGGGGTGAGTGAGGGAGAGAGTGGGAGGGTGAGTGAGGGAGAGAGGGGGGAGGGTGAGTGAGGGAGAGAGTGGGAGGGTGAGTGAGGGAGGTAGAGGGAGGGTAGTGAGTGAGGGAGAGTTGAGGGAGGGAGGGTGGTGAGGGAGAGAGTGGGAGGGTGAGTGAGGGGAGAGAGAGGGGAGGGTGAGGGGAGGGAGAGAGTGGGAGGGTGAGTGAGGGAGAGAGAGGGAGGGTGAGTGAGGGAAGAGGGGGTGGGAGGGTGATGTGAGGGAGAGAGAGGGAGGGTGGGTGAGGGAGAGAGTGGGAGGGTGAGTGAGGGAGAGAGAGGGAGGGTGAGTGAGGGAGAGAGTGGGAGGGTGAGTGAGGGAGAGAGTGGGAAGGTGAGTGAGGGAGAGAGAGGGAGGGTGGGTGAGGGAGAGAGTGGGAGGGTGAAGTGAGGGAGAGAGAGGGAGGGTGAGTGAGGGAGGAGAGTGGGAGGGTGGGTGAGGGAGAGAGAGGGAGGGTGGGTGAGGGAGATGAGTGGGAGGGTGAGTGAGGGAGAGTGAGGGAGGGTGAGTGAGGGATGGAGAGAGGGAGGGTGGGTGAGGGAGAGAGTGGGAGGGTGGGTGAGGGAGAGTGAGGGAGGGTGAGTGAGGGAGAGAGAGGGAGGGTGGGTGAGGGAGAGAGTGGGAGGGTGGGTGAGGGAGAGTGAGGGAGGGTGAGTGAGGGAGAGAGAGGGAGGGTAGGTGAGGGAGAGAGTGGGAGGGTGGGTGGGGGAGAGTGAGGGAGGGTGAGTGAGGGAGAGAGAGGGGAGGGTGGGTGAGGGAGAGAGTGGGAGGGTGAGTGAGGGAGAGAGAGGGAGGGTGGAGTGAGGGAGAGAGTGGGAGGGTGAAGTGAGGGAGAGAGGGGGAGGGTGAGTGAGGGGAGAGAGTGGGAGGGTGAGTGAGGGAGAGAGAGGGAGGGTGAGTGAGGGAGAGAGTGGGAGGGTGAGTGAGGGAGAGAGAGGGAGGGTGGGTGAGGGAGAGAGTGGGAGGGTGAGTGAGGGAGAGAGAGGGAGGGTGTGGTGAGGGAGAGAGTGGGAGGGTGAGTGAGGGAGAGAGTGGGAAGGTGAGTGAGGGAGAGAGAGGGAGGGTGGGTGAGGGAGAGAGTGGGAGGGTGAGTGAGGGAGGAGAGAGGGAGGGTGAGTGAGGGAGAGAGTGGGAGGGTGAGTGAGGGAGAGAGAGGGGGGTGAGTGAGGGAGAGAGTGGGAGGGTGGGTGAGGGAGAGAGAGGGAGGGTGAGTGAGGGAGAGAGAGGGAGGGTGGGTGAAGGAGAGAGAGGGAGGGTGAGTGAGGGAGAGAGTGGGAGGGTTAGTGGGGAGAGAGTGGGAGGGTGAGTGAGGGAGAGAGAGGGAGGGTGAGTGAGGGAGAGAGAGTGGGAGGGTGAGTGAGGGAGAGGGGGAGGGAGGGATGAGTGAGGGAGAGAGAGTGGAAGGGTGAGTGAGGGAGAGAGAGGGAGGGTGAGTGAGGGAGAGAGAGAGGGAGGGTGGGTGAGGGAGAGAGAGGGAGGGTGAGTGAGGGGAGAGAGTGGAAGGGTGAGTGAGGGAGGAGAGAGAGGGAGGGTGAGTGAGGGAGAGAGTGGGAGGGTGGGTGAGGGAGAGAGAGGGGGGTGAGTGAGGGAGAGAGTGGAAGGGTGAGTGAGGGAGAGAAGAGAGGAGGGTGAGTGAGGGAGAGAGAGGGAGGGTGGGTGAGGGAGAGAGAGGGAGGGTGAGTGAGGGAGAGAGTGGAAGGGTGAGTGAGGGAGAGAGAGGGAGGGGTGAGTGAGGGAGAGAGTGGGAGGGTGGGTGAGGGAGAGAGAGGGAGGTTGAGTGAGGGAGAGAGTGGGAGGGTGGGTGAGGGAGAGAGAGGGAGGGTGAGTGAGGGAGGAGAGAGGGAGGGTGAGTGAGGGAGAGAGTGGAAGGGTGAGTGAGGGAGAGAGAGGGAGGGTGAGTGAGGGAGAGAGTGGAAGGGTGAGTGAGGGAGAGAGAGGGAGGGTGAGTGATGGGAGAGAGAGGGAGGGTGGGTGAGGGAGAGAGAGAGAGGGTAAGTGAGGGAGAGAGTGGAAGGGTGAGTGAGGGAGAGAGAGGGAGGGTGAGTGAGGGAGAGAGTGGAGGGTGGGTGAGGGAGAGAGAGGGAGGGTGAGTGAGGGAGAGAGTGGGAGGGTGGGTGAGGGAGAGAGAGGGAGGGTGAGTGAGGGAGAGAGAGGGAGGGTGAGTGAGGGAGAGAGTGGAAGGGGTGAGTGAGAGGAGAGAGGGGAGGGTGAGTGAGGGAGAGAGTGGGAGGGTGGGTGAGGGAGAGAGAGGGAGGGTGAGTGAGGGAGAGAGTGGGAGGGTGGGTGAGGGAGAGAGAGGGAGGCGTGAGTGAGGGAGAGAGTGGAGGGTGAGTGAGGGAGAGAGTGGAAGGGTGAGTGAGGGAGAGAGAGGGAGGGTGAGTGGGGGAGAGAGAGGGAGGGTGAGTGAGGGAGCTCTTCCCTCACTGTTCCAACACTCCACACGGCTCTATTGTTGACAAACAACAAAACTCTAGATTGTCTTCCCAACAATATCCGCATCACCCCTGCGGGTTTATCTCTTCCCTATTAATAAAAAAAATATATATATATCAACATCAGCATAGCAACTAAAAAAAATAAAAATATATAAACAAAATATAGCACTCGTGAACCAACTTTAAACTCTTTAAAAAAAAAAAAACTATTTTATCCATAAAATTTCTTTGTTATTATTATCCGAAAAAATCTTTTACTATGGTTATTTGTTTATTGCTATGGTAAATGTATTATGTGGTTATTTATTGCAATAAAAAAAATGTTTAATTTTACCGACTGTGGAAATTAAAAAATGGCTGACGGGATTTTATTACTTACATTTACCTGACAAAATTATTGTACGAGAAAAATTAGTAATTTATTGGCTTAATTTTGTGGGCTGTTGTTTTTATAGGCTTTATTTTGTGGGTTATTGTCTTTTATTTGCTTTATTTTGTGAGTTACTGTCTCTTATTTGCTTTATTTTGTGAATTACTGTTTCTTATTTGCTTTATTTTGTGAGTTGCTGTCTCTTATTTGCTTTATTTTGTGAATTACTGTTTCTTATTTTTTTATTTTGAGTTACTGTCTCTTATTTCCTTTATTTTGTGACTTACTGTTTCTTATTTGCTTTATTTTGTGAATTACTGTTTCTTATTTGCTTTATTTTTGAGTTACTGTCTCTTATTTTTTTTTATTTTGTGAGTTATGTCTTTATTCCTTT
>NW_026468562.1:0-12270 GCF_026875155.1 Cherax quadricarinatus | reverse complement strand
AATGCTTGCACGCCAGGGTTGGTGCCATACTAGTACTGCTTGCACGCCAGGGTTGGTGCCGTACTAGTACTGCTTGCACGCCAGGGTTAATGCCATACTATTACTGCTTGCATGCCAGGGTGGGTGCCGTACTAGTACTGCTTGCACGCCAGGGTTGGTGCCGTACTAGTACTGCTTGCATGCCAGGGTTGGTGCCATACTAGTAATGCTTGCACGCCAGGGTTTTTGCCGTACTAGTACTGCTTGCACGCCAGGGTTAACTAATAGGACTCGTACTAGCAACTGCTACCCCGCTGCCACTGAAGTGATACCCCACAACATTCACCCATCACCCATCGCCTACTATTCACCCGAAGCCACAGCCAATGGACAAGGGTCAGAACAATAAAAGAAGATCCAGTAACCAGCTAAGGACTCCTAACATCAAAGGTGAGAGCAGTAATAACACGAGGAAAACTTGTGGTACTGGCAGCCAGGACACAACCCTCATCACCCACCGGCACCACCACAACACACGACAGACAACAACAAACATGGCCGCCGCTACAGCCCAAGATAACTCCTTCCCAGTATTTGATGTCAAGAAGATCACCGACCCAGAAATAGCTAAACTCCTTATGATTCATAACCAAACGATCACCAAACTAACTCAGGAAATGCAAGAACTAAAGGCTAGCAATGCGGATTACCTCAACAAGATCACTGCTCTAGAACATAAACTAGACATGTAAAGTAAAAGGACACAAGTGCAACTAATGTGACATTTATTGTGGCAACGTTTCGCTCTCCAGGAGCTTTATCAAGCCATTACAAACAATACATGGACACAGAGGGTATATAAAGGCTCAGAGTGAGGTGAATACTAGTGAGGTACCATTTCGATGTTCACTAGTGGTGGTAGTAGTAGTAGTAGTAGTAGTAGTGGTAGTGACAAAAGTAATACAATATGGTAGAGCAATTAATTCGTACATGAGTAAAAGGATATAAAAGCTATTACTTGGGTAACATAAAAATAGGTTGGACAAATATAAACTGGAATGAAGATTGAGACACTTATGCAGCATATGGGAATCTTTATTCAGGAAACGTTTCGCCACACAGTGGCTTCATCAGTCCAATACAAAGAGGAAGGCGTAAGGAGAGGAGGAGTATGAGGTAATCAGTCCCTCAGCCTGGAGTCGATGTGTTCAGTCCATCAATCTTGTAGAATGTACAGCATAGGGCCGTAGACGTGGCTTATATACTGTAGTGAGGTGACTTGAAGCAGACGGAGGCGGGATCATAGTGGTACCATCCACTAGTCGAAGTAGGTCTTTGTCCAAAGGTTGAACAAGCGTTGAAGAATTCTTTGTAAGAAGATCCCATGATGCTGCAGTGTCTGACAGTTGTGATGAATGGTTTGAAAAACCGACAAGTTGAAGATTGAGACACTTATGCAGCATATGGGAATCTTTATTCAGGAAACGTTTCGCCACACAGTGGCTTCATCAGTCCAATACAAAGAGGAAGGCGTAAGGAGAGGAGGAGTATGAGGAAATCAGTCCCTCAGCCTGGAGTCGATGTGTTCAGTCCATCAATCTTGTAGAAGGGTACAGCATAGGGCCGAGACGTGGCTTATATACTGTAGGGGAGGTGACTTGAAGCAGACGGAGGCGGATCATAGTGTTACCATCCACTAGTTTCAACCTTTGGACAAAGACCTAACTTCGACTAGTGGATGGTACCACTATGATCCCCCCTCCGTCTCTTCAGCACCCCCCTACAGTATATAACCCGTCCTACCGGCCCTATGCTGTACATTCTACAAGATTGATTGGACTGAAACATTCGATCCAGGCTGAGGACTGATTACCTCAATCCTCCTCTTACGCCTTCCCTTTGTAATTGGATGATGAAGCCACGTGTGGCGAAACGTTTCGAATAAAGATCCCTGCTGCATAAGGTCTCAATCTTCAACTTGTCGGTTTTTCAAACCATTCATCCAACTGTCCAACTGCAGCATATGGGATTTCTTAAAAGAATTCTTCAACGCTTGTTCAACTTGGACAAAGCCTACTTCGACTAGTGGATGGTACCATATGACCGCCTCGTCTGCTTCAAGTCACTCATACAGTATTAAGCACGTCTACGGCCCTAGCTGTACATTCTACAAGATTGATGGACTAAAACACATCGACTCCGGGCTGAGGGACTGATTACCTCATACTCCTCCTTCCTTACGCCTTCCTCTTTGTATTGGACTGATGAAGCCCTGTGTGGCGAAACGTTTCCTGAATAAAGATTCCCATATGCTGCATAAGTGTCTCAATCTTCAACTTGTCGGTTTTTCAAACCATTCATCATAAACTGGAATGAGGCAGCTTGTTTCAGTGTTCACTCTCTGTGCTTTGTGTAGTAAAAACAGGAGGGGGACTATGTGATGGCAGGGTTTACTTTTTTCAGGAGGATTCTTGCTAAGACTTCGGAGATGGTGAAGCTGCCGTTGTTTTGTTTAATTGTATTCGAAACAGCGATCAGTGCTGATTCAAGGCACTTGCGTGTGCGGAAATTAGTTTCTTTTATCACTAATTGGGGTCTCTGAATTTCATAAGATGATTGGTGAATTTCGGTGTTGTACACAGGCGTTGTTTAAGTTGCATTCCTACATGCGTATATGTGTTCATTGGGGCGGGTGTCGGGTTTCTTGCTGTTTCACCTACGTAGATCTTGTCACAGCCTCCACAGGGTATAGTTTTAAACTCCTGCATTGACTGGTTCGTGGTGCTTGGGTTTTGTCCTGGTTAGATCCTTTATTGAGTGGTAGAAGCGAGGGCGCTCTGGTGTTAGCTTGTGAAAGTACTTTTGAGACTTTTTAGTGCAACCTGGCTGTTGGGAAGAATTATAACTTTGTTGGAGGGGTGTTGATGTGGGGGAGAATTGATGATCTGAAGAGCTCTTTTCTTGCAGTCTTTGATGAAAAAAGAAGGAAAATGTAACTCATGAATGTTTTGGTGAATGTAAGTACATTCCTCGTCAAGAAACTCAGGACTACAAATTCGGTATGCTCTTAGGAAAAACCCGATGATGATGCCTTTTGGTCTTGGTATCTTGACTGGAATAGAAGTGTGTGAGATCATTTTTATTGGTGGGTTTCCGATAAACATGAAATCTTAGGTTGTTGTCTACTTTTTTGAATGAGGACATCGAGGAAAGGTAGCTTGTCATTGGACTCTTCTTCTAGTGTAAACTGAATCGCTGTTCAACTGCGTTGAGCCTTGCCTGAAGATCCCGTACATCAAAACGTTTTTGGAGTTATTACGAGGACATCGTCACGTAACTTAACCAAGTGACGCTTGAAGGGATGATGTTGGCGAAGTGTTCGGACTCTAGGTGTTCCATGTATAAGTTGGCTAGGACGGCACTTTTTGGGGGACCCCATTCCCATGCCGTAGGTTTGTTTTGTAGAGCTTGTTATTGAAGGAAAAACAGTTGAAGTTAACACAGATTTTCAATCAAGTCAACAAAATCTCCGGGAGGTAAAGGAAGATTAAGGTCCTGGTTGACTTTACGTCGTAAAAACCTCGATGGCTTTTTGGTAGGTACTTTTGTGAAGAGGGAAGTCACATCCAAAAATGCTTAGTTTCTTGTTACGGATGGAGAGGTTACGGATGCGGTTGAGAAGGTCGCCTGAGTGTTTAAGATGAGCGGGGCTGATGGTCCCCAGAGGCAGGAAAGATGTTTGGCAAAGAACTCCGGCTAGTTTGTGTGGAGCACTGCCTATTCCTGACGTGATTGGTCTGAGAGGAATAAATTTTGGTTTATGGGTCTTGGTAAACCATACATGTGTGCTGGTTTAGGGTTGCTTGGTAACAAGTACAGAAGTTTCTTCCCTTTTTCTAGTGCGTTTGAGTATTTGTCTGGTTTTGTATAGAAAGTCTTTGGTGAGCGTCTCCCACTGTTGAGTGCTGATGGGTTCGTATGTAGATTGATCATTCAAAAGGTCCATCATTTTAGTGTTGTAGTCACTGGTGTTGAGTATGACGACTCCACCTCCTTTGTCGGCGGTGGTGACGATAATGTTGGGGTCGTTGGCGAGGTCCTTAAGGGCAGTGATGTATCTTCTAGGAAGATTAGAAGAAGAAGGTTCACATAACGCTGCAGTGAGAAGGCCCTGTATATAACCCTTCTGGAAGTTGCTGTCACTGTGTCAACTGTTTTTCCTTCAATAACAAGCTCTACAAACAAACCTACGGCATGGGAATGGGGTCCCCAATAAGTGCCGTCCTAGCCAACTTATACATGGAACACCTAGAGTCCGAACACTTCGCCAACATCATCCCTTCAAGCGTCACTTGGTTACGTTACGTGGACGATGTCCTCGTAATAACTCCAAAACGTTTTGATGTACGGGATCTTCAGGCAAGGCTCAACGCAGTTGAACCAGCGATTCAGTTTACACTAGAAGAAGAGTCCAATGACAAGCTACCTTTCCTCGACGTCCTCATTCACAAAGTAGACAACAACCTAAGATTTCAAGTTTATCGGAAACCCACCCAAAAAAAATGATCTCACACACTTCTATTCCAGTCAAGATAAACCCAAAACCAAAAGAGGCATCATCATCGGGTTTTTCCTAAGAGCATACCGAATTTGTAGTCCTGAGTTTCTTGACGAGGAATGTACTTACATTCACCAAACATTCACTGAGTTACATTTTCCTTCTTTTTTCATCAAAGACTGCAAGGGAAAAAGCTCTTCAGATCATCAATTCTCCACGCATCAAAACCGCTCCCAACAAATTATAATTCTTCCCAACAGCCCCGGTTGCAAATAAACGTCTCAAAAATACTTTTTACAAGCTAACACAGAGTCGCCATCGCTTCTACCCCTTCAATAAAGGATCTAACCAGGACAAAACCCAAGCACCACGAACCAGTCCCAATGCAGGAGTTTACAATATACCCTGTGGAGGCTGTGACAAGATCTACGTAGGTGAAACAGCAAGAAACCTCGACACCCGCCTCAATGAACACATATAAAGCATGTAAGGGAAAGACAACTTAAACAACGCCTGTGTACAACACCGAAATTCCACCAATTTATCTTATGAATTCAGAGACGCCCAATTAGTGATAAAAGAAACTAATTTCCGCACACGCAAGTGCCTTGAATCAGCACTGATCGCTGTTTCGAATACAATTAAACAAATTATTATTATTATAATCAAGGGGGGAAAACGCTAAAACCCCCGGAGGATTATACAGCGCCTGGGGGGGGGGGATGTGGAAGGCATTCAGGCTTAATTCGGGGAACTGGAGCACAGATCCAATTCCCTAAATCAAGAGCCCCTCACCAACATCAAGGAACCTTCCTTGAGGGGACAATTAAACAAAACAACGGCAGCTTCACCATCTCCGAAGTCTTACAAGAATCCTCCTGAAAACAAAACCCTGCCATCAAAATAGTCTCTCCTGTTATACTACACAAAGCACAGGAGTGGGAAAACTTTAAACAAGCTGCCTCATTCCAGTTTTATTTGTCCAACCTATTTTTATGTTACCCAAGTAATAGTTTTTATATCCTTTTACTCATGTACGAATTAATTGCTCTACCATATTGTATTACTTTTGTCACTACCACTACTACTACTACTACTACTACCACCACTAGTGAACATCGAAATGGTACCTCACTAGTATTCACCTCACTCTGAGCCATTATATACCCTCTGTGTCCATGTATTGTTTGTAATGGCTTGATAAAGCTCCTGGAGAGCGAAACGTTGCCACAATAAATGTCACATTAGTTGCACTTGTGTCCTTTTACTTTACATATTGTCGGTAATTCTACCAACTTTATTATAAACTAGACACTCTAGAACAACAAAGCAACACCCACACCCGGTCCCTAGACACCATCAACACTCCAAAAGACCAAGTCACCCTACTTACTACCAACATTACAGAGGAAAGATCAAGAGTGGACCAACAACTTGCCAATGTCATAAACAACTTCCAAGACCATAATGACCAACAGCAGCTATCTGACGCTGTTGTAGTTAACAGCAAACATCTCCCACCCACAGTCACCCAAGAGACCTGCATGGAGACCACCCTACAGCTTATCAAGGACCACCTTCGCCTTAATATACGTATGATGACCTAAAGGATTGCAAATGATGGGCTACCAAGCAGGTAAAAAACAGTGCTTTTTAAAATTCCAAACTAGCCTACAAAGAAACAACCTACTAAAAAACATCTATTTCTATGAAAACTGTTGTTTACATCAAGAGTTGCCTTACCAAAACGAGAAAAAACCTTCTTTATCGGCTAAGAAAATGCGCTATCCCCCAAAAAATCCACCAGTGCTTTTGTGAGGGAGGGAAAAATAGCAGTTAGGAAACAACCCACTGGGAAGAGATACTTCATCTCTACAGAACATGACCTTAAAACATTCCTAAGTGAGGCTGGACTAACAGAACCCGAGTAAAGTGCAGATAATACCCATAGTCCACCGTTAGTGTTATATTGTCATAAATTTGTGCCCCCCTAAAAATTCTAATACCCAACTACTTTTAATTGCATTTTGTATTCAACGACCATTCTACCTCATATCTTAATTTTTTTAATATCTACAGAATCTATCTCCTTTTTTACAACTTACCACATCACTGTTCCATCTTATTTTATTATAAACTAACCAAACTTGTCTTCAAAAATTCTACCTCACTTTAAAAAATACTCAATTGCCCATTTTATTCTAAATCCCTATTATTGCCCAATTTTACTTTAAAACTATATTGATCAAAATTATTGTAAACTTCTTTTATTGACCATTTTTATTCCATACTTTTTTAAACTAGTATTTACAACTACAACTTTTATATTATCCTGTCTACCATCTTACTAGCATATTATAACCAAGTCATTGCCATTTTTATTTTTATCATTTTTTTTTATTATTATTTTGCTACCTTAATTTGTGTATTTTATCCTGTCAATTTAAATCTAATTATACTCTAATTCTTGTAAACAACTTATATAAGACCTTAGTGCAATTACAATTGAGAGTCTTGTTCCTTTATTATATTATTAGATTAATCACAGTTTTACTCTAGCTCAATACATAGTCAATACCAAATTCACTATACTAGACCATAGTGCAATTACTAGTGAGAGACTGGTGCTATTTGTAATTTGTATTTTTATATTATTAGACTAATCCTAGTTGTACTATAGCTCTTTCTAGCTCAATACATAGTCAATACCAAATTCACTATAGTAGACTATAGTGCAATTACTAGTGAGAGACTGGTGCTATTTTTAATTTGTATTTTTATATTATTAGATTAAATTCAGTTGTACCATAGCTCATTCTAACTCAATACATAGTCAATACCAAATTCACTATATTAGACCATAGTGCAATTACTAGTGAGAGATTAGTGCTATTTTTAATTTGTATTTTTATATTATTAGATTAAACCTATTGTACTTTAGCTCATTCTAGCTCAAAACATAGACTCCACAAAAGTCATTATTAGACCTTAGTGCAATTACAATTTGAGAGTCTTGTTCTATTTTTAATTTGTATTTTTATATTACTAGTTTTATACCTAGTTGTATTTTAGTTCATTTCCAGCACAACACCAGACAACATCAACTTCATTATGAGTAGTAGTGACTATACACTACATGACCAAATACTCTAGCTATATACTTGTCCAAACTTCCTACCACTACAGATATCAGTACTAGAACTCAACACACAACTCAGGAAAATAAAAAACCATAATTTAAACCTAGAAGATGATTGATCACGTTGACCCTGATCTAAACCTCCAAAAATCTGACACCCAATCAAAACCTATTGGAAAGTAACTCCCTTTATTACACAGCATCACAAGCCCCCACTATCCTAAACAATGCTAAAAGTCTATCAGTACTTAACTACAACATCAGGTCCTTAAGCAAACACTATGATGACCTCCTAGCACTCCTTGAATCACTAAAGACACCCTTCTCCTGCATTATTCTTACTGAGACCTGGTTTAAAACAGGAACACAATAGATATCTACCCTCTACCAGGATCCCACAGCAATTCACAACTGCAGACCAAACCAAGTTGGGGTGGTATTGCAATCTATTACTCTAACCATTATCTTGTCTTAGCACCACTTGTTTTAGTGGATGAATATGGGGAATACATTTTTGCTAATTTTACTGAAAAAAAACCTTAAGACGCCTATAACAATCGGTTGCCATTTACCGGATACCTCACACAAACTCCCAAATTTCAGTGAGAAATTAAAGTCACTAAAATAAACAGACAAATGAATAAGCACCACCTTCTCTTAGCTGGAGACTTCAACATCACCTTGGCTTACTAGATGATCAGCCTGTAACTGATTTCATCAACAATATGAACAACACACTTCTCATCCCAACAATAAAAAAACCCAAAACCAGGCTCACTGAGACAAGTGCAACCATAATAGACCACATATGGCCCAATATTACTAGCCCCCCTTAAATCGGGGATAATCACAGATAGCACTACAGACCACTACCCAACCTTCCTCCTGACAAACTTAGTAAACCCCCACTTGAATACAACAAAGTCTCATTTAGACTCCATGACGAGGCCTCAGTAAGGAAGTTCAAAGCTGACCTAGAGACTGTTGATTGGCCTACAGAATTTTCTCCAAGGCCAATGGTATTGATGACTGGACAAACATTTTTCTTAACAAATTACTTAGACTAGGGCAACAAACATTGTCCTATAAAAACAAAACAGATCACAAACAAAGGGCTTGGTTGCCCATGGCTAACCAGAAACCATTCTGAAATCCATTGACAAGAAACACCAATATGAAAAGCAATATAGACAGGGCTTAATACACAAAGATACTCTTAAACACTATTTATCAGCTCTCACCAAAGTAATAAAGAAAGCCAAACAAACTATACTAAATCCAGTAGATTCACAGACACTAGAGGAGATATAAAAAAGACCTGGAAAACACCTCTCAGATTCTAGGGACCCACAAAAATGAGGGAAAAAACCCAAAAATATTGTCCTAACTAAACCTAATGAAACACCACTACATCCCCCTGACACAGCTTTAAAAAGATAAACGATTACTTCTCAAACATAGGATCTAATCTCGCCAGTAAAATCCCACATACCAATGCCCATGCCCGGGGCTACCTAGATGGGAATTTCCCTAATTCCTTCTATCTTGCACCAACTGAGCCCACGGAAGTCATTGAGATTATAAAGTCACTTAAAAAATTTAAATCTGGGAATCTGTCTCATTGTCCCACCATTACTGTACAAGCGAGCGGCCCATGTCCTTTCGCATTTCAATTTCATTACTTTTTAACAAGTCACTAGAGACTAGCACCTTCCCGAAACTACTCAAGATGGCAAGGGGTTACACCAATACATAAAGGTGGTGACCCTACAGACCCTTTAAAAAACTATAGGCCAATCTCTAACTTACCATTGCTATCCAAAATCTTTGAGAAAACTCGTGCACAGGAGACTGTATTCATTTATAAAAGGCTCAAAACTACTCAGCCCTGCCAATTTGGATTCAGGAAAAATAAAAGCACTAATGATGCAATCATAAAAAAGCTAGATCTGCTTTACACAGCGTTGGAAAATAAGGAATATCCACTAGGAATTTTTATTGACCTAAGAAAAGCTTTTGACACAGTAGACCACGACATCCTACTCCACAAACTTGATCATTACGGTATAAGAGGCCATGCGCTTGCTTATTTCAAATCTTACATTACTAATAGGTATCAGTACGTCACCATTAAAGACACAGCATCAGCAACACGGCCACTTGATACTGGAGTTCCGCAGGGAAGTGTCCTTGGTCCCCTGCTCTTCCTCATAAAACATCAATGACCTTCCAAACGTATCCCAACACCTGAAACCCATTCTCTTTGCTGATGACACGACTTATGTCATCTCTAAATAACAAAAAGGCACAATACCGTGACTGGAACGATACACAAATAACCCGCACATAAAAGACAGAAGCTTACGACGACGTTTCGGTGCGACTTGGACCATTGGTGTGACTTTGTCAATGGTCCAAGTCGGACTGAAACGTCGTCGTAAGCTTCTGTCTTTTATGTGCGGGTTATTTGTGTATGTCATCTCTCACCCTAATCTTGCCACCCTCAACACCATTGTGAATGAGGAGCTGATTAAAATATCGACTTGGATGACAGCCAATAAACTTACGCTTAAAAACTGACAAAACCCACTATATTATGTTTGGTAGCAGAGCAGGAGATGCACAAATTAACATTAAGATTGACAACACTCTAATTACCAGAAATAATGGGGGAAAATTCCTAGGCTTATACCTTTACAACAACCTGAATTTCAGCACCCATATCCAGCATATAACCAAAAAAGTATCCAAAACGGTTGGGATCCTCTCCAAGATACGATACTACGTGCCGCAAAATGCCCTTCTCCAAACCCATACCACTCGCTTATTTATCCATACCTCACCTATGCTATTTGTGCTTGGGGGTCAACTGCAGCAACACACCTAAAGCCAATAATAACCCAACAAAAAGCTGCAGTAAAATAATCACTAAAATCCCAAACCCTGGCAACCCCCCCCCCCACTCTTCATAGACCTAAACTTACTCCCAGTTCAGTAATCCACACTTACTACTGTGCAATCTACATCTACAGGGCCCTTAAACTCTAATATCAACCTTGACCTAAAACGCTTTCTTGATAGTTGTGACAGAACTTTACAGGCATAACACCAGACACAAACATCTCTACTACATTCCCGTGTCCGACTAAACCTTTACAAAAACTAAATGTATGTCAAAGGCCCTAAAATCTGGAATACCCTACCCGACAACTGCAGACACCCTTCATCACCTTCAAAACTACCCTTAGAAAACATCTTATCTCCCTGATGCACCCCGTCAACTAACTACCCAAAGAATACCACCCGGTGATTCGCACTTTTCACTCACTCACTCATTTGACCATAAACAGAAATATTAATCTTTAATCTTAAAATAATGAATCCTGTAATTTCTCCAATACTGAAACTATGTACAGTGCCAAAACAAAAGCATTCACATTGCTAAACTAAAAAACTAGTATTTAGTCACTTAGCCATAATACCAACTTACCTTTATAATTTGTAATATTTTTTCAATTAAGAATAAAACTAAGTATGCCCCAAATGCCTAGCCATGCTAAGCGTTCTAGTGGTACATTTTGTAATCACAATTTTACTGCATGTAAAACCACACAACAACCAAATTTCTGTAAATTAGCATTGTAAATTTCCCTTTTAGAGAATAAACTTTGAATTGAACTGATACTAGTAAATGTTTGCATGCCAGGGTTTGGGGCCGTACTAGTACTGCTTGCACGCCAAGGTTAGTGCCCCTACTAGTACTGCTTGCACGCCAGGGTTGGTGGCCCATACTAGTACTGCTTGCATGCCAGGGTTGGTGCCATACTAGTACTGCTTGCACGCCAGGGTTGGTGCCGTACTAGTACTGCTTGCACGCCAGGGTTGGTGCCATACTAGTACTGCTTGCACGCCAGGGTTGGTGCCATACTAGTACTGCTTGCACGCCAGGGTTGGTGCCGTACTAGTACTGCTTGCACGCCAGGGTTAGTTCCATATAGTTTCTGCTTGCATGCCAGGGTTAGTGCCATAAAAGCCCCTGCTTGCAACCAGGGTTGGTACTGTAATAAATACTGCTTGCATGCCAGGGTTAATGCCATACTAGTACTGCTTGCACGCCTGGGTTGGTGCCGTACTAGTACTGCTTGAACGCCAGGGTTTTGGTGCCGTTTCTAGTACTCCTTGCACGCCAGAATTGGTGCCTACTAGTATGCTTGCATGCCAGGGTTGGTGCCGTATTAGTTTCTGCTTGCACGCCAGGGTTAGTGCCATACTAGTACTGCTTGCATGCCAGGGTTGGTGCCGTACTAGTACTGCTTGCATTTCCCCGGGTTAGTGCCCAAATAGTATGCTTGCACGCAGGGGTTTGGGCCTACTAGATGCTTCATGCCAGGGTTTGTGCCTACTAGTACTACTTGCACGCCAAAGGGGTTTGGGGCCATATAGACTGCTTGCCCCCAGGGTTGGGGCCATACTAGTTCTGCTTGCATGCCAGGGTTTTGGTGGTATAGTATGCTTTCCCCCGGGTTAGTTCCATATAGACGCTTGCACGCCGGGGGTGCCATAATAGCACTGCTTGCACGCCAGGGGGGAATAG
>NW_026468561.1:0-12918 GCF_026875155.1 Cherax quadricarinatus | reverse complement strand
TATTTTGCGGGCCCTGGCTTCTTTGCAAGTTGTGTTATGAAGGTCAGTTTTTTTTTATTTTTATAATGTTCAATGTGATTGTTGTGTTTTCTTTCTTTTTCTATCAGCAAAAGATGAAATATCTTTTGCTTTCAGGCCCTCTCAATGAGGGGGGAGGGGATTCCTTGATGCTCGAGAGGGGCTCTTGAAATAATATAAGAAATTTGGCCTGATATACCCTATAGATTTAGTGATCACCCCATGATCATTATTACATTCATAAGGTCCTACAATGCCAAGGAAGAGAGACAGGTATTCAGGTTCATCAGGGAACCTTTGACCTTTGCTTTGCCTTTGAAGAGTTTCGAGAGTTTATCTATTCTCTGAGCCCAGCCATGGGCTAGGCTCATCTGGTGCTTGCCTGGTCAACCAGGCTCTTGCTGCTGGAGGCCCGCTGCCCCACATATCTATCACAGCCTGGTTGATCTGGCACCTGGTGAAGATACTTGTCCAGTTTCCTCTTGAAGGCTTCTACACTGGTTCCAGCTGTGTTTCTGATATCTTTTGGCAAGATGTTGAATAATCTGGGACCCCGGATGTTGATACAGTGTTTTCTTTTTGTCCCCATTGCACCCTTGCTATTCACTGGGTTTATTTTACACTTCCTCCCATATCTCTCACTCCAGTATGTTATTATGGCAGTGTGCAGATTTGGGACCAAGCCCTCGAGTACCTTCCAGGTATATATTATCATGTACCTATCTTTCCTCCACTCCAATGAATACATGTTCAAGACTTGCAGGCATTCCCAGTAGTTTAGGTGCTTTACAGGCTCAATGTGAGCCATAAACGATCTCTGTATTTGTTCCAGCTCAGATATTTCTCCTGCCTTGAATGGGGCCGTCAGCACTGAGCAATATTCTAAGTGAGGGAGCACTAGCAATTTGAAGAGAGTCACCATTGGCATTATTTCCCTTGTTTTGAAAGTTCTCAATACCCACCCCATCATCTTCCTGGCTGTCGTGATCTTTGTCTTGTTATGGTCTTTAAAAGAAAGGTTCGCTGACATAATTACTCCTAGGTCTTTTACATGTTACTTACGTTCTATTTGGTGACCCTCTTGAGTTTTGTATATAGTGCTCCTTTTGAGTTCTTCATTCTTTCCATACCCAAGCATCCGGAACTTATCACCATTGAACGTCATGTTGTCCTGTACTTTTTCAGTGTCCTCTACTGTACTGACTTTCATGCTTATTTGAGTGTCATCTGCAAATGATGATACAAAAGTGTGCCGGGTGTTTTTGTTTATGTCTGCTATGAGGATGAGAAACAGCAGATGTGCCAGGAGAGTGCCTTGGGGCACTGAGCTTTTGACCTGACTGATGCTGGATCTTGCCCTGTTCACTACTACTTTTTGTGTTCTGTGTGTTAGGAAACCGAAAATCCATCTGCCTACCTTCCCCATAATGCCCATGGCCTTCATTTTGTGCACTATCACTCCATGATCACATTTGTCAAAATCTGTGTAAATCACATCTGCGTTTTGGTCGTCTTCCAGTGCCTCCGTAATTCTGTCATAACGGTTCAGCAGCTGTGACAGACATGATCGTCCTGCTCTAAAACCATGCTGGTTCGGGTTATGTTGGTTGTGCTGGCCCATGAAATTTGTAACCTGCCGTCTCATCACTCTTGCAAAGATTTTTATGATGTGAGAGGTTAGGGCTACTGGTCTGTAATTTTTAGCTAGTGCCCTACTACCAACTACTGTTCTTTAGGATTTCAATCATTTCCTGTTCGTCGTCAGTATACGAGTCTCCTCTCAGTAGTGGTCCAATTTTACAGGTAGTTCTTAGCTTGGATTTTGTGTAGGAATAGAAATATTTTGGGTTTCTTGCAGTATCCTGTATGCCCTTTGTTCCTTTGTACTTCTGTGAGGTATGACATCCTAAGTTTTTGCTCTAATTCAGTGATCTCTCTGCTAAGTCTATCTTTCCTCTGTTGTAGCATATTTGTTGTTTTTAAGCAGATCAGTAACCTGTTTTCTTCTTCTGTACCATCTCCTATGCTCTCTCTCTATATCTGATCTTCTGGGTTTCCTCAATAGTACATGTTTCATACATACCGTGGACCCCTGCCTTACGATATTAGTCCGTTTCTGAGAGCTCATCGTAAGCCGAAATTATCGTTTAGCCGAATTAATTTTCCCCATAAGAAATAATGGAAATCAAATTAATCCGTTCCTGACACCCCAAAGTATGAAAAAAAAAAATTTTACCACATGAAATATTAATTTTAATACACACAAACTGAAGAAGACCTGCACAATTACTACTCTACTAAGAATAGAATACATGACACTTACCTTTACTGAAGATCTGGTGATGATTGATGGGATGGGAGGAGGGGAGTGTGTGGAAGTTATTGTTTAGAAGGTGAATCCCCTTCCATTAGGACTTGAGGTAGCAGTCCTTTTCCAGGGTTACTTCCCTTCTCTTTTAATGCACTAGGACCAGCTTGAGAGTCACTGGACCTCTGTTGCACAACAAATCTGTCCATAGAGCTCTGTACCTCCCGTTCCTTAGACTTTCCTAAAATGGGTCATAACATTGTCATTGTACAGGTTACCAACACGGCTTGCAGTAGCTGTTTCAGGGTGATTTTCATCCGTAAAGGTTTGCAGTTCAACCCACTTTGCACACATTTCTTTTTCAATTCCATACAAATTCTTGCCCTTTTTACCACAGGGATGGCACTAGAAGCTTTCTTGGGGTCCATGGTGACTTATTTTGCAGTTACAAGCACTAAAACACTGGGATAATGTGAAATGTACCGAATTTATGCGTAGATGCGACTGCACTGGTTGGCTTATAAACACTGGCGCTGACGCCACACATGGGATGCCTCCCGGACGAATCACATAAGGTGAGTTTTTTATCGTGAGGCGAGGCAAAATTTTGCATTCAAATGCTTCGTATAGCGGATTTAACATAACGCGATGAGTTTGTAAGACGGGGGTGTCCACTGTACTTTGTATGCTTCTGTATTCAGCTTCTCTAGGCACTAGTGGGGATTTAGGGTGCTCATGTCTGATTCCCAGAGTATGTCTGATAACTCTTGGTTTATTTTTTCCCTGTCAATTCTATGGTTGTTAAAATTAAACTTACTAAACATCCCGTCTCTAAAATTAGTGAGGCAGTTTCCTACCCCTGAATTAATACTAGTTTGAACCTCTATGATGTTATGATCAGAGTATATTGTTTTTGTAACTGTTATGTCTCTAATCAGTTCCTCGTTGTTTGTAAATATCAAATCCAGGGCATTTTCATTTCTGGTGGGATCAATTACCTGTTGGTTTAGAGAGTACTTTTCACAAAGCCTCATTAGTTCCCTGGTATGTGCCTGTTGAGCCAGGGTACTTCCCGGAGATATTTCTGGTATAACATTATGTTGCGCCATCTTCCATTTTACATGAGGGAGATTAAAATCTCCAAGGAGTAAAATATTTGGTGTAGGATTTTCTAGCCTATCCAGATAGCTATCTATCTTACTTAACTGATTTGTGAATTCCTCAGCAGTTGCTGATGGTGGTTTGTATACTAGAATAATTACCAAATTTCTATTTTCAACTTTATTGCCTAGAATTTCTAGTACAGTAGGGTTAGGTTCCAGGCTGTCGCCGGAAAGCAGACATCGCTGGAAGGCAGAACACCATTTTTTCTATTTATAAATGCATATAAATGCCAGACAACACGTTTACACTAAATTATATTAAGTTAGTAATAGAACCAGGCATTAAAAACACACAAAGTAAAATACATTCACAGTAAACTCATTACTTATCTTAAAGTATTTGTAATCTTAATATAGGGAGAGAGGTGAGTAGTACTTATTTGTAGGAAGTCAGGTGCAGGTAGCCCTGGCTCCGTCTCATACTAAATATACGATATTTTAAAACATCCCAGAGAGGTAAAATACACATACAGTACACTCATTATTTACCTTAAAATATGTGTAGTCTTAATATAGGAAGAGAGGTGAGTAGTATTTATTTGTTGGAAGTCAGTGTAGGTAGCCGGTAGGTGTAGCCCGCCTGGGCTACACCTACCGGCTACCTACACTGTGGTCCAAAAGCCATATTATTAACATTGACATGCCTTGTTCACTGAATTTAATCATTTCTAACAACTACCTTTAGATGCCATCATAAACAAGGTAGAAGTAATGATATTCATGCCGAAAATTGTAAACAAAAGCGGAGTGAGGGAGTGGCTGGGCCAAACGCAGATTCATACACATTTTCTCTGATGGCTGAGCAGAGAAAACGTAATGTTGTCCCTCCACCCGGCTACCACACAGGTCCACAAGTATTTATTATCAGAGCACACATAAAATATGCAATAAATGCCAGACAACAAGTTTACACTAACTTATATTAAGTTAGCAATAGAAATAAGCATTAAAAGCACAATAAAAGGTAAGATACACTTATTTACTTACCTTAAATATATTAATATTAATGTGTGAGAGGTGAGTAGCAGGGTGTTTATTGAATAAAATCAGAATGGCACACCATCATCCTCTAACTTGGCACTTAAAGCAAGAGGCTTACGACTTCTCTTTTTATCACAGCTAACCTTAGACGCCATCGTCAATGAGAGCCAACTAGTTAACGAGAAGAGAGAACGAGATACAGAATTGAGACAATTTAAGAACACAAACTGAACAGGTAGTGGACGATCACTTGGTCAGGCGAAATAAATGCGTATTAATGTGTGTCTACTTTTAGTTCATTCACGTCCATTTTTAAGAGTTTGTAAAACATTTACCTGAATATTTTTTTTTTATATAATAACAGTTACCTCACAATACAAATACTCTTTACATTGTGTACAAGTTGTACAAGTTAGTTCAGAATAAACAAACAGCAACACACCATTTTTAGAATGAATGAAGATATTATTATTATTATAAAAAGCACTAAACCCACAAGGGTCGTGAATTGCTATATATAGAGTAAAGGCATACGAAAAGAATATTTTTCTACAGGTATCCCCCAATATGAAAGTTAAGACACATGTGCAACATCTGGATATCTTTATTGTAGACGTTTCGCCAACCAGTGGCTTTATCAATACAGATTCTAGGACATAATAGGAAGACAGTAGAACTATATACAAAAGATGAGGTAATCAGCCCCTCGGCCTTGGAGTTAGTGTTCACAGCATCGTGGTGGAGGAGAATCTGGAGAAAAGGCAAGAAGACTGGCGGTTATATACGCGTCAGTGGATAGGGACGGGCAGCAGACGAGGGCAGTCACTGGTAGGCGGGATTCCCCAGTGGAAGTAGGTCCTTCCCAAAGAGATGGGTTAGTTGCAGAAGCCGTGAAGAAGGTCCTTCTTCACGGCTTCTGCAACTAACCCATCTCTTTGGGAAGGACCTACTTCCACTGGGGAATCCCGCCTACCAGTGACTGCCTCGTCTGCTGCCTCCTCCCTATATCCACCGACGCGTATATAACCGCCAGTCTTCTTGCCTTTTCTCCAGATTCTCCTCCACCACGATGCTGTGAACACTAACTCCAAGGCCGAGGACTGATTACCTCATCTTTTGTATATAGTTCTACTGTCTTCCTATTATGTCCTAGAATCTGTATTGATAAAGCCACTGGTTGGCGAAACGTCTACAATAAAGATATCCAGATGTTGCACATGTGTCTTAACTTTCATATTGTCGGTATTTTATACCTTTCTTGCACAGGTATCCCCCAGTTTGACTAGAGAAAACGTATTCTTCCGACACTACCTACGCAACCGCTTTGTAAACAAATCTCATATTTACGTAAATTTTTATTCTGTGAGTGTATGTATTATGTTTATATGCTATGTAATGGGTTTCATATATAATTTTGAGGAAAATATCATAGATGGATTAATGAAAATGCCTATATTGATGTAAAATAAGACATTTAGTGTGCCCAAGAGTGATTATTATTACGTAGTATTGGCATCATGAGTAGAGAGAGACTTAGCGATTTTAATGTGTACCTGCACACCAGCGCAGTTGTGTAAGTATATTTAGTACAGGTACACATAAGTATAATTATCAGAGTACATAATAAAACATGCGTAACTTTAAAGCACTTGAAAATTTTGGAAAGTTTCCAGACAAATAGATGAGGTCACGGGAAAATGTAAAACAAACCGGGTGGGGGACGCCGTATTTGAAAGACCGCTTGCCGTATAGCAAATTTTGGTCATAATTCGACAACGCCATAAGGCGAAATGCCGTAAAGCGGGGCCTACTGTATATCATTCATAGAATTCAGCACTTCTGTGCAACAGAAAGTTCCTTTACATAGATTCCTACTCCTCCCTGTGAACTACAGTGGACCCCCGCATAACGATGGCATCACATAGCGATTTTTCCGCATAACGATTACTTTTATCGCAAAATTTTTGCCACGCATACCGATTAAAAACCCGCTTACCGATTTTCGTCCAGACGCGTCCAATGTGCCCTCACATGTGCCGCCGTCCCATTGTTTACCAGCCAGCCTCCGCGGTAACATCCAAGCATACACTCGGAAATATTTCGTATTATTACAGTGTTTTCGGTGCTGTTTCTGGAAAATAAGTGACCATGGGCCCCAAGAAAGCTTCTAGTGCCAACCCTGTGGTAAAAAGGGTGAGAATTAGTATGGAAAATTAAGAAAGATTTTGAAGGTTTGGGGCTAACCCTGAGAAGCCTATGCCAGTTGTGGAATCCATTGTGCCTACTTCAAAGATTAAGGAAATGTGTGCACAGTGGGTTGAACTGCAAACCTTTATAGATGAAAATCACCCTGACACAGCTGTTGCAAGCCGTGCTGGTGACTATTTTCAATGACAATGTTATGGCCCCATTTTAGGAAAGTCTTGAAGGAACGGGAGGTACAGAGCTCTATGGACAGATTTGTTGTGCGACAGAGGTTCCAGTGACTCTCAAGCTGGTCCTAGTGGCATTAAAAGAAGAAGGGAAGTAACCCCAGAAAAGGACTTGCTACCTCAAGTCCTAATGGAAGGGGATTCCCTTCTAAACAGTAAGAAGATAATGCTCTCCCCTCCTCCATCCCATCAATCATCACCAGATCTTCAATAAAAGTAAGTGTCATGTAATTGTGCATGCCTTTTTTCAGTTTGTGTGTATTAAAATTAACATTTCATGTGGTAAAAAAAAATTTTTTTTCATACTTTTGGGCGTCTTGCACGGATTAATTTTATTTCCATTATTTCTTATGGGGAAAATTCATTCGCATAAAACGATTATTTCGCATAACGATGAGCCCTCTTGCACGGTTTAAAAAAACGTTAACCGGGGGTCCACTGTATTGATTTCTATCACATCTATACTTTGCTGTAGTTTTCTATCTATCTCTCTGCCCCAAACATCCTTGTATGTGTTACTGTAAATCCCCAAAACATGGCATTTGCTTCTGTTAGGAGCCCACTGAACATAACTAACTCATTTTAGTTTGACTTCAAACCCTGAATATTTGCAAATATGAAGCGGGAATTACCATGTGGGATGTTTTGTCTCGCTTTGCTTTTCATTAGTCCCACTGGGGGTGACTACCTGGTATGTCCCTGGTGTACACGCCCCTGGTTTCTCCAGATACTGCCTCTTCAAGGGGGGCTCCTTGGCATGGTGAAGAGGCTCTTGGTCTGAGGAATTAGACCTGTCGGTCCTTCCCTCAGACCGAACCTAATTCCCCCCAAATTTCCCCCCTTCCCTATCCCATCCTCCCCTTTTCCCTTTCCTCCTCCCCCTCGCCACCCCTCCCTTTGGCCCTTCCTCTTTTTGGGCTTTGGGATTTTCCCAAAGGCGCGCTAGTTCCTAGGTAGGGGAAAGGTACCGGGGTCCATCCCATTCCATTGAGGTTCTTGGCCGGTGGCGTAGTTTGCCATGGAATCTGGATCGCCTGGGGATGTCCCCATCCCCTCTCCCGGGATTCCAGAGAGTGGCTTTGGGTTTTCTTTCGGGCGACGGGTGTTGTCTCTTTGGGAAACCACCTTTCGGATTCCGGGGGTGGTGGCCCCAAGGAGGTATGCTTGGGCAGATATCCGGCCGCCCTCTCTTTTTTCCACCCAGGTAGCTCGGCAGATGTGAGGTTTGCTATCCCGGATTGTGGTTTACTGGCATGATGGGTAGGGGATGGCACGGTTCCACGCTGCATCTAAGCTACTTGCGGTGCTGAGGTCCTCTTGGCCCGGGGGGAGATTTCTGGCCCTTTCATTCCTCTAGGGGACCTATCCCTCCCCGGTCCCCCCTTTTTTAAATTTTTTTTTTTATTTTTTTTTTATTTTTTTTCTTAAAAACAAAAAGAAAGAAGTAACCTAACCATGGCAGCACCAGTCCATGAACCTGGTATCCCCGGGCCCCTTCTTGATACCGCACCCGTTCTGACCCCGCCTCATCTTTGGACCACTCTTCGGACACTCCTCATGCCTCTGTACCTCCTGCAGTGCTGTTTCCTCACCCGCTTCAGGTACCCGGGGCTCGACAGACTCCTTTGATTTATCTGACCTCCGTCTCCTTTAATTTGCTTCCGGCCTCTCCCTCTACGGTGCGGCAATTTTCGAATCGCCGGCCCATTCCACATCGGACCAACTCTGGTCCCACGCCTAAACGCCAACGACAATTACCTGCTGATGAACTTCTCCACCTTCTCATTCTTCTCAAAAAAAGATCGACCACGTCCTGCACTCCTTTTCCCAAACTCAGTTTCAGGGCTGCACAATGGACTAAATTCTTCACTTTACGACCGACTTCCTCTACGCCTATCTTTCCGACCACAGTATTGGCAAGGCACCCTACGCCATGTTGGTAAAGATATTTCTTTTCATGCTTTTAAAAGCGGTACGCGCATCATCACTGTACAGAATGCTACCCAAGCTCATGATTTTTCTCTTCTTTCCCATATAGATACTGTTCCTGTTCACTATTGAAAAACATCTTTCCCCTCAATTCTTGTAGTGGTACCGTCATTCTGCCCATCATAGTTCGAAAAAATTTCCAGACATGTGGCAATGACATTCTTGAACAGCTGGAACTCCAAGATCTCCCAATCCTCAAGGTAGACACTTATGTTCTTCCTGTCCGCGGGCGGAGACGATACCCTAGCAATGTGCTCTTTTTAACTTTTGACAGCCGTGAACTCCCATCCTCAGTTTATGTAGCAGGACATCGGTTACAAGTTCAAAAGGTGACCCCTACACCGCAAAAATTTGTAGAAATTGCTGGCGATTTGGCCATCCAGCGAAATATTGCAGATCCATAGCCAAATGCCCAGTCTGTGGTGCCAAATGACCATTCTAATACATCTTGCAATCGACCTCCCTTTTGCCTTAATTCTCATGAGGCTCACCCTTTGTACTCTCGCCGTTGCCAAGTCTACTTAATGAGCGGGAAATCTGTTACCTCAAAGAGGCAGAAGGTCTCCCTTATGCCATGGCAGTTTTCATCTCCCCCTCCAAGGGAGACTACCTCGTGTTTCTTATTCCCGTGTTTCAAAACGTCCCCCCACTTCTGGGGTCCCATCTTCTGCAGCCCTCTGTGGTTACCTCTCCCATAGTCACTCCTGTATCTAATTCTTTTGCTGTCCTAGGCTCAGACGTCCCTACTTCATGCCTCAGTCTGTTCTCCTTTTCGTTTTCCCTCACAAGCCTCAGTATCGACGAGACTCGTACGACACCTCCTCCAATCATCCCTCTACTTCTCAGAAGTCAAAAAAACGTCCTTTAACCCCACCTTTCCTGTCTCTGTACAGGGTTCTTCCCCTCTCACTGGCTCTGTTACAAGTGTTGAGGTTCACCCCCCTCCTCGTACTATACCACCTCCCCTGTTCCCTCCCAAGTTTCTTTCCCCTTCGCCACTCCCAGGTTTCTGCCTCTTTGTCCCCCTTTCCCCACTTCTTCTCCAGTTCCCTCCACCCTTTTGCCCCCCCCCCCCGTACCCTTTGGTTTCAGTCCATTACAGTTCCAATCTTTACTCATCCTCCCCTTACCATCTCAATATTGTCTTCCCATACGACGTCTCTGAATTCCAAAAAAAATTGAAGCAATCTCTGAATATATTGCAGAGACCAAACCATCAATGGACAGTGGGTCCACCCTCTATTCCCTTTTCTCTTCCTCTCCTCCATCTGCAACTCCTTTCTTCACAGCGCACCGTTCCTTTGCTGCTTGGACATTTTCCGCTGCCCTTTGCATGTGGACTTTTCTAACCCCTCTAGTCCATAGGAAACCCTTACCTGTGGATTTCAAGTATCTTTATCATTGCCAATCATGCCTATTTACAGTGGATATACGCAGCCCAGGGGTAATCAGGGGTTTAGCTTCAGATGTTACTCTCCCAGTTTTTCCCCGTTGGTGTTTGCTTACAGGAATCAAAAAATTTCATTCTGCTGTTATCTCTCCCCTCTCAGGCTTTAATTTATTGTATTCTTCAGATCCTTTTCCTGATGGGACCTTTAATGAAAGTGCCCTTCTACGCACTGATATTCCGCACCATCGCTATTTGTTCGTACTTTGCTGCATTACAGAGCAGCCCGTATCCACTTACATAGGTGGTATACGCTCTGGTTCTTTTTCTCTCTCTCCCTTTTTGGGCATTATCTTTCCCGGATATTGCCTTTCTTGTTCGTCATTACCACCACCGATTCTGTTACTTGGCAATTTTAATGCCCATCATTTCCTCTGGGGGGGTCTCACTGTGATTCCCGTGGCATTCAGTTAGAGGCTTTTCTTGCCACCCACCCCCTCCATGTTTTAAATACAGGTACTCACACACCGTTTTGATCCTCGGACTCATACTCTCTCTTGAAACTATTTCTCAGTCTGCTCTTCCTTGCCGCATTAGACTTCCCCTTGGTCTGTTCTCCTGGATTTACATGAAGTGATCTTTTCCCCCAAATCTTTTCTTCCCTTATATTCACCCCTTTCGTACCCACGCTGGCAATTTGTCAAGCAAAAAAAACCTTTACCACAAAACTTTTTTTATGGGGTTCCCTACTTCATCTCCAGATGACTTTTACACCTCTTCGGCCCTCCTTTTAAAACCGCAGCTTCTCATTCAAACCCCCCAAAACTTCGGGCAGACATTCTCAAAAATGCGTGCCTTGGTGGTCTCCGTTGTGCTGTGAGTACGTTTGAATGCACTGCAGGGGGCAGGTACCGGCAATAAAAACCCACGGGGACTTCTTGATTTTAAGCAGAAGCGTGCGATCGCTCCCCGTGTCATCTGGGGGAATAAACGCACTTGCTGGCGAGATTATGTCTCCACCATCACCTTGCTTCCTTATGAGTGCAGTCGGGAAAAAAAAGTACAAAAATGAGTGGAAAAATATTCTCCTGCCCGGCCCCTGTTCTGGGGGTTCCCTTTTGTTGATTTAGAAAAAACCCATAGAGTTCCCAATAAAATTGGCAATCATCTGGTTGTATTTCTCAGGGGCTCCATCTATGCCCCTTTTCTTTCCTCAAGTTGCAGAGATTAGCCCCCTTTGGACTTTTCTTCTCTAGAAAAAAAACAATATAAGGCCCTTTTTACATTCAAGAACTGGAGGCAACATTTTCGTTGCCGTTTTATCGGCAGCGGGGCCCCCAAAAACTTTCATATTTGTATGCTAAAACATTTACTCAGTACCCCTTGCAGCCCTATATGCCTTTCAATTTTTTTTGGTTACAAGGGGTTTTTTCCCCAGCTGTGGAAATTGCCATTGTTTTTTCCCTTTCTGCAAACCCGGCACTGGACATGAAGCCCCCACTACGTCCCATTCTTTACCAGTGCAGTTTGCAAAGTAATGAACGCCTGTAAATAGACGTTTAGTGTGGGATTTAGAAGGGCACAACAGTCTCTCCCCCGCAATATGGCTTTCGTAAGAGACGTTTACCCCAGACCCCTTACTCGCTTGGGTACAATGCTTAATGCCCTTGCGAATACCACTCAGTTATTGCCTATTTTTTGACCTTGAGAAGGCTATAACAAAAATTTGGGGGTATGATATTTTTGGGCCCCGCCCACTCCTTGGCCTCCGAGGCAATTACCACCTTCCTTAAGAATTTTTAAGAAGACATTTTCCCGGGGTTTGGGTTAATAATGTTCTCCCGGACTTTATCCAACTGAAGGTGTCCCTAGGGATTGTTTTTAGCACAACATTTTTTTCCTTGCTATTTAAAGATTTTGGCCTCTAGTTTCCATCAAATATTTTGGGCATCACTATGTTGATGACTTCGCTATTTCCTTGCAGGGTGATTTCACCTCATTACATTTCTTCCAGCATGCGGTCGACCCTATTTCCCAAATTGGGGCCCCCACCATGGTTTAAATTTTCCCCGCACTAAAACCCCCCCAAATTAATTTTCACTCGACGCTATGCATCTTCGATCATCCTTGTACCCTAGGTTTCCCCTATCCCCCGAAGTGATACAGTCAAGTTTCTGGGCCTCCTCTTTGACCAGGGTTTTCCCGGAAACCTCACATTACCTCTCTGAAGGAAATTTCACAGCCAGCTGAACCTTCTTAAAACCTTGCCATCTTTCAGGGGGAGTGTGTGAAAACCCCCCTTCCCTACTTCCCCCCCATTTCATCAAAACTTGAATTTTGGTGACCCGATCTTTCAGCGGCATCTCCTTACTTTCTCAGCTTAACCCCATTCATCACCAAAGGATTAGTTTATGCCTTGGGTTTTTTTCTCTTTCCCCCCCTTGAGAGCCCCTATGCAGAAGCGAAAGTTCCATCCTTTTCCCATTTCCTGATTTCCCCCTTCCTTCGCCTATGACGCCCCATGATCTCCGCAAAACCTTTCCCTTTTTTGAATGGTCACCGAATTAGTAGACATTTTTTATTTGTTCGCGCCCCCGTTTACTCCCTCCCTTCCTTTTTCGCCCTTCATTCCTTTGTCTT
>NW_026468560.1:0-11809 GCF_026875155.1 Cherax quadricarinatus | reverse complement strand
ATGGGAAGGCAAAGAAGACTGCAGACAGAGTATAGGCTAGGGAGACAAAGACTGCAAACCTCACTCAACGAGAAAGATCTTGGGGTGACCATAACACCGAGCACGTATCCGGAGGCACACATCAACCAGATAACGCTGCAGCATATGGGCGCCTGGAAAACCTGAGAATAGCATTCCTATACCTTAATAAGGAATCGTTCAAAACACTGTATACTGTGTACGTCAGGCCCATACTGGAGTATTCAGCACCAGTTTCGAACCCACACCTGGTCAAGCACGTCAAGAAATTAGAGAATAAATAAGTAAGTAAGTTTATTCAGGTATACACAAATACAGTTACATAGAATTATCATACATAGCAGCATATATGTAGAGAACCTAGGATAACCCAAAACAAAGTCAAGACAGAGTGACTTATTTCCATTGGGGTCATTTTACCTTATTATTATAATATAAAGGTTATAATATTTTCTTATTATTCTAAAATGAAGATAACATTCTATTATCATACTAAAAAGACTATATACTAAACGAGGGTCATTAAGACTATCTACAATACGAGGGTCATTAATAGGAATAAGGTAAAATTTACACGTATGTTAGCTAAAAAATAGAAAATCATTTCCCTCCATTTCTGTAGCTACATTCATCAGAAACCTTTTGGCACTCTTCTTGAACTGGTTCATGCTATGACTGGTTTTGACATGTGCGGGTAGTTTGTTCCATTCCTTTATTGCTGTACAATAAAAGGTGTCTGAAGCCTGGCCAATGACTGTGGGTACTACAAAGTTGTGCTCTCTCCCTCTAGTACTATGATTGCTTTGGTTCCCATCCTTGACAAAATTGACAGCAAGATATTCTGGACACTGTGAGCAATTTTATAAACATGATTTAGCTTCAGTTGTTTTACTCTGTCTTCAACATTCAGCATATCCAACTGCTGTAATTCATCCTGGCCTACATGTTCTCTTAGTCCCAGCCCCAGGATGAATCTTACGATTTTGTTTTGGGTGATTTGCAGTCTATCTTTCATTTTTTTTTTGTCAAGGCAGAGTACCATGAAGAGCAAGCGTAATCCATATGGCATTGTATAAGGGCTAGACATAGGGTCCTGCGAGCCTCAGTAGGTAGACACTCTGCTTGTCTATACAGGAACTTCAGTCTGGCATTCGCTTTCTTTACTACACTGTTCCCTATCAGTTCTCCTGACATGCATGGGTCAAAGGAGATTCCCAGATATTTTACTGATGAAACCAAAGTGATGGACTCCCCATTACACTGGACATTAAAATTATTTACCCTTCTCAGTTTATGTTTCGTGCCAAAGAGAATGGCTTCAGTTTTCCCGAGGTGTAATGATAGTTTGTTGTCTGCTAACCATTTGCTGCAGGACTCCAGTTCCGGTGTTAAAACATTAGCTATATCTTGTGGGTCTTTACCTGACACTAACAGGGCACTGTCATCTGCATACAGTAGGAGTTTGCACTTGACACTGATAGGCATGTCAATGACATAACATAAGAATAATAAGGGACCTAGAATACTACCTTGGGGAACTCCACATGCTATCGGCAGGGGTTCTGATTCCGTTTTGTTGATTTTGACAATTTGTCTCCTGTTGCTAAGGTAGGACTTAAACCAGTCTACAGAACCTATACCGATAGCTTGAAGTTTCTTACATAATATATTGTGGTTGACAGTATCGAAGGCCTTTAGCAGGTCTAAGGTTACCATACCTATGAGGTTCCCCTTTGACATTTCAGTTCTCAGGTAATCCATCAGATTAATTAGAGAGGTGTCGGTTGAGTAAGATCTTCTAAAGCCCGATTGATAGCTATGGAGAATGCTGAGAGTACACCGCCCTCTCTAGAATTTTGGATATTATACTGAGTATACTAACAGGCCTATAGTTGCTGACATCAGTTTAGTTTAATATCTTTATTATGCACCCCATACCCATCCTGTGGGCGGTAGCCAAAAGATTACAAAGGTACATAATGGGTCCAGGGACTGGACCCCAAAGTTATGATAGCTGAACTAGTTACAAGGGTAATGAACTCCAGGTAGATCTGGTCACGATCATGGCAAGTTACGAAGGTAATGAATCAGCCTCACTCCTATACATGGTTACAGTCATGAACAAATTACAAACTAATGAACCACTGATACGTCCACAGCTGGTCACAATTGTAATGAGTTATAAATACAAGTATTAAGTGGGTCATACACCCACACTAGCGCGCACACACACACACACACACACACACACACACACACGAGGGCGCACGCACAGACATATGCACACGAGCGTACAAATATATGCATACACACAAGCACGCACACCCACACACACACACGCACACACACCACACCCACCACACACACACCCACACACCCCACACCACACCCACACACACCCACACACACACACCCACACACCACACACACCACCACCAACACACACACACACACACGCACACCACACACACACTACCACATGATACATACACACACACACAACATACACACATACACACACACATACACACATACACACAACACACATACACAACACACACACATACAACATACACACATACACACACACACAACACACACACACTACACACACACACACACAACACACAACTCACACACACACAACACACAACACACACACACACACCACACAAAAACACACACACACACACATCACACACACAACACACACACACACACACACACACACACACACACACACACACACACACACACACACACACACACACACGCACGCACGCACGCACGCACACACACACACACACACACACACACACACACACACACACACACACCACACACACACACACACACACACACACACACACAGCAAGACTGGATCTTGTGTTCACCCTGAGCAGTTCAGACATTGAGGATATCACTTACGAGAGGCCCTTGGAGCTAGCGATCATGTGGTTCTGAGTTTTGACTATATAGTAGAGTTACATGTGGAGAAGGTAACAGGAGCTGAAGGGGACAGGCCAAACTATAAAAGGGGGGACTACACAGGTATGAGAAACTTCCTGCAGGAGGTTCAGTGGGACAGAGAAATGGTAGGAAAATCAGTAAACGAGATGATGGAATATGTGGCAACAAAGTGCAAGGAGGCAGAGGAAAGTTTTGTTCCCAAGGGAAACAGAAATAATAGGAAGACCAAAACGAGTCCTTGGTTTACCCGAAGTGTAGGGAGGCAAAAACTAAGTGCAACAGAGAATGGAAAAGGTACAGGAGGCATAGGACCCAGGAAAACAAGGAGATTAGTAGAAGAGCCAGAAACGAGTATGCACAGATAAGGAGGGAGGCCCAGCGACAGTATGAAAACGACATAGCATCGAAAGTCAAATCTGACCCGAAAACTGCTGTATAGCCACATTAGGAGGAAGTCAACAGTCAAGGACCAGGTGATAAGGCTGAGAAAAGAAGGTGGAGAACTCACAAGAAACGATCAAGAGGTATGTGAGGAGCTCAACACGAGATTTAAGGAAGTATTTACAGTAGAGACAGGAAGGACTCTGGGGGGACAGACCAGATGGGGACACCAGCAAGGAATACACCAACAAGTGTTGGACGACATACATACAGATGAGGAGGAGGTGAAGAAACTGCTAAGGGACATCGATACCTCAAAGGCAATGGGACCGGACAACATCTCCCCATGGGTCCTTAGAGAGGGAGCAGATATGTTGTGCGTGCCACTTACCACAATCTTCAACACATCCCTGGAAACTGGGCAACTACCTGTGGTATGGAAGACGGCAAACGTAGTTCCCATTTTTAAAAAAGGAGACAGAAAAGAGGCACTAAACTATAGACCTGTGTCATTGACATGTATAGTATGCAAAATTATGGAGAAGATTATCAGGAGGAGAGTGGTGGAGCACCTGGAATGGAACAGGAGTATAAATGCCAACCAGCACGGATTCACGGAAGGCAAATCCTGTGTCACAAACCTTCTGGAGTTTTATGATAAAATAACAGAAGTAAGACAAGAGAGAGAGGGGTGGGTTGATTGCATCTTCTTGGACTGCAAGAAGGCCTTTGACACAGTTCCTCACAAGAGATTAGTGCAGAAGCTAGAGCATCAGGGCATATAACAGGAAGGGCACTGCAATGGATCAGAGAATACCTGACAGGGAGGCAACAACGAGTCATGGTACTTTAATGATGTATCACAGTGGGCACCTGTGACGAGCGGGGTCCCACAGGGGTCGGTCCTAGGACCAGTGCTATTTTTGGTATATGTGAACGACATGACGGAAGGGTTAGACTCAGAAGTGTCCCTGTTTGCAGATGATGTGAAGTTAATGAGGAGAATTAAATCTGATGAGGACCAGGCAGGACTTCAAAGAGACCTGGACAGACTGGACACCTGGTCCAGCAAATGGCTTCTCGAATTTAATCCTGCCAAAATGCAAAGTCATAAAGATAGGGGAAGGGCACAGAAGCCCACAGACAGAGTATAGGCTAGGTGGCCAAAGACTGCAAACCTCACTCAAGGAGAAAGATCTTGGGGTGAGTATAACACCGAGCATGTCTCCGGAAGCACACATCGATCAGATAACTGCTGCAGCATATGGGCGCCTGGCAAACCTGAGAACAGCATTCCGATACCTTAGTAAGGAATCATTCAAGGCACCGTACACCGTGTATGTCAGGCCCATACTGGAGTATGCAGCACCTGTTTGGAACCAGCACTTGATAAAGCACGTCAAGAAACTAGAGAAAGTACAAAGGTTTGCGACAAGGTTAGTTCCAGAGCAAAGGGGGAATGTCCTATGAAGAAAGATTAAGGGAAATCGGCCTGACGACACTGGAGGACAGGAGGGTCAGAGGAGACATGATAACGACATATAAAATACTGCGTGGAATAGACAAGGTGGACAAAGACAGGATGTTCCAGGGAGGGGACACAGAAACAAGAGGCCACAATTGGAAGTTGAAGACACAAATGAGTCAGAGAGATAGTAGGAAGTATTTCTTCAGTCATAGAGTTGTAAGGCAGTGGAATAGCCTAGAAAATGACGTAGTGGAGGCAGGAACCATACACAGTTTTAAGACGAGGTTTGATAAAGCTCATGGAGCGGGGAGAGAGAGGGCCTAGTAGCAACCGGTGAAGAGGCGGGGCCAGGAGCTAGGACTCGACCCCTGCAACCACAAATAGGTGAGTACACACACACACACAGAAATAATAGGAAGACCAAAACGAGTCCTTGGTTTACCCGAAGGTGTAGGGAGGCAAAAACTAAGTGTAACAGAGAATGGAAAAGGTACAGGAGGCATAGGACCCAGGAAAACAAGGAGATTAGTAGAAGAGCCAGAAACGAGTATGCACAGATAAGGAGGGAGGCCCAGCGACAGTACGAAAACGACATAGCATCGAAAGTCAAATCTGACCCGAAACTGCTGTATAGCCACATTAGGAGGAAGACAACAGTCAAGGACCAGGTGATAAGGCTGAAGAAAGAAAATGGAGAACTCACAAGAAACGATCAAGAGGTATGTGAGGAGCTCAACACGAGATTTAAGGAAGTATTTACAGTAGAGACAGGAAGGACTCTGGGGGGACAGACCAGATGGGGACACCAGCAAGGAATACACCAACAAGTGTTGGACGACATACATACAGATGAGGAGGAGGTGAAGAAACTGCTAAGGGACATCGATACCTCAAAGGCAATGGGACCGGACAACATCTCCCCGTGGGTCCTTAGAGAGGGAGCAGATATGTTGTGCGTGCCACTTACCACAATCTTCAACACGTCCCTGGAAACTGGGCAACTACCTGAGGTATGGAAGACGGCAAATGTAGTTCCCATTTTAAAAAAGGAGACAGAAAAGAGGCACTAACTATAGACCTGTGTCATTGACGTGTATAGTATGCAAAATTATGGAGAAGATTATCAGGAGGAGAGTGGTGGAGCACCTGGAATGGAACAAGAGTATAAATGCCAACCAGCATGGATTCACGGAAGGCAAATCCTGTGTCACAAACCTTCTGGAGTTTTATGATAAAATAACAGAAGTAAGACACGAGAGAGAGGGGTGGGTTGATTGCATCTTCTTGGACTGCAAGAAGGCCTTTGACACAGTTCCTCACAAGAGATTAGTGCAGAAGCTAGAGCATCAGGCACATATAACAGGAAGGGCACTGCAATGGATCAGAGAATACCTGACAGGGAGGCAACAACGAGTCATGGTACGTAATGATGTATCACAGTGGGCACCTGTGACGAGCAGGGTCCCACAGGGGTCGGTCCTAGGACCAGTGCTATTTTTGGTATATGTGAACGACATGACGGAAGGGTTAGACTCAGAAGTGTCCCTGTTTGCAGATGATGTGAAGTTAATGAGGAGAATTAAATCTGATGAGGACCAGGCAGGACTTCAAAGAGACCTGGACAGACTGGACACCTGGTCCAGCAAATGGCTTCTCGAATTTAATCCTGCCAAATGCAAAGTCATGAAGATAGGGAAAGGGCACAGAAGACCACAGACAGAGTATAGGCTAGGGGGCCCAAAGACTGCAAACCTCACTCAAGGAGAAAGATCTTGGGGTGAGTATAACACCGAGCATGTCTCCGGAAGCACACATCAATCAGATAACTGCTGCAGCATATGGGCGCCTGGCAAACCTGAGAACAGCATTCCGATACCTTAGTAAGGAATCATTCAAGACATTGTACACCGTGTATGTCAGGCCCATACTGGAGTATGCAGCACCTGTTTGGAACCCGCACTTGATAAAGCACGTCAAGAAACTAGAGAAAGTACAAAGGTTTGCGACAAGGGTAGTTCCAGAGCTAAGGGGGAATGTCCTATGAAGAAAGATTAAGGGAAATCGGCCTGACGACACTAGAGGACAGGAGGGTCAGGGAAGACATGATAACGATATATAAAATACTGCGTGGAATAGACAAGGTGGACAAAGACAGGATGTTCCAGGGAGGGGACACAGAAACAAGAGGCCACAATTGGAAGTTGAAGACACAAATGAGTCAGAGAGATAGTAGGAAGTATTTCTTCAGTCATAGAGTTGTAAGGCAGTGGAATAGCCTAGAAAATGACGTAGTGGAGGCAGGAACCATACACAGTTTTAAGACGAGGTTTGATAAAGCTCATGGAGCGGGGAGAGAGAGGGCCTAGTAGCAACCGGTGAAGAGGCAGGGCCAGGAGCTAAGACTCGACCCCTGCAACCACAAATAGGTGAGTACAAATAGGTGAGTACACACACACACACACGTGGTAATGCATTATTTACAGCTAGCAAAGTCAGAATATTTCTCCAGAATGGTCTGTAATATACCACTGTGGATAAAATACTTTGCCATTTCTTGAACATTTCTGAGTGAGTTGTTTCTAAATTCATTAATTTGATCACACTCCAGTACATAATGATGCAAGGTGTGACAATAGTCCATCTGGAAAAGTTTACATTTCGTTTGGTCTACATCTGGTGGCGGTGATTTAACCTGCCATAGATACTTGTAACCCAGCCGGAGCCGGGCAGTAGTGACATCCAAGAGTCTGCTTATCTTGTTGGATGCACCATAGACATGTGGCTGCTCCTGCATGATGGAATGATGATAGATGGACTGACTTGTGTCAATCCACATGCTGTGGATTCCATCTCACATTGGTCTTCAGATGCATGATAGAACTGGTAAATTGGCTAAGCTGTATGCTTTCAAAGAGGGGGTAGATTACAATCTTGGGTTGTCATTTAGCAGTTTGAGAACAATAATACGAAAAGAACTTCAAATGAACTTTATTGACTTAAGACTTAGGGAGATTGACACAAGTCAGTCCATTATCATCATTCCATCATGAGGGGGAGCCACATGTCTAGGGTGACCAACAAGAAACAACTTTGGATTCACTACTGCCCGGCCCGGCTGGGTTAAAAGTATCTTTGGCAGGTTAAACCCCACCACCAGATTAGCCCAAAACGAAATGAAAATTTTGCCAATGGACTATTTTCAACATTGCGTCTTTATGTATGGAGTGTGATCAAAATTTAAAGAATTTTAAAAAAACTCATCAGAATGTTCAAAAAATGGGTAAGTATTTTATCCACAGGTAAATTTCAACCATTCTGGAGAAATACCCCGACTTTGCTAGCTGTAAAAAAGCTTTCCCCCAAAGTGTGCATGGTGTTGTGTGTGTGTGTTGGGTGGTGTGTGTGTGGGGTGTGTGTGTGTGGTGTGTGTGGTGTGTGTGTGGGGTGTGTGTGAGGGTTGGGGTGTGTGGTGTGGTGTTGTGGGTTTGGTTGTGTGTACTCACCATTTGTTCCACCCATTTGTGGTTTTTTTTTTTCATTTTTTTTTTTTTTTTTTTTTTAGGTTCCTGCCTCCCCGCTTTTCTGGCTATTTTGCCTTCCTCTTGCTAAAAAATTCCTACTATCTCCTTACTCATTTTTGTTTCAAATTCCTTTTCCTCTTGTTTCTTCCCCTCCCTGGGCATCCTTCTTTGCCCCTTGCTTTCCCCAGATTTTATTGTCCCCTTTCATTCCCCCCTACCCTCGTCCTCCCTGTGGGGGGCCCGTTTCCCTTAATCTTTCCCAAGGGCATTCCCCTTTGCTCTGGAAATAACCTTGTCGCAACCTTTTTACTTTCCTAGTTTCTTACGTGCTTTTTCAAGTGCGGGTTCCAAAAAGGTGCTGCATATCCAGTATGGGCCTGACTACCGGGGTACAGTTTTCTTGAATGATTCCTTTCTAAGGTATCGAATGCTGTTTCAGGTTTTCCAGGCGGCCATATGCTCAGCAGTTATCTGATTGATGTGTGCTTCCGAGACATGCCGGTGTTATACTCACCCCAAGATCTTTCTCCTTGAGTGAGGTTTGCAGCTTTGGCCACCCACCCAACTCTGCTGTGGTCTTCTGTGCCCCTCCCCCATCTTCATGATTTGCTTTTGGGCAGGATTAAATTCGAGAAGCCATTTGCTGGACCGGGTGTCCAGTCTGTCCAGGTCCTTTAAAGCCCTCCCCTGGTCCTATCAGTTTTAAATTTCTCCCATTAACTTCACATCATCTGAAAAACAGGGACACTTCTGAGTCAAAACCCTTCCATCATGTCGTTCACATAACCAAAAAAAAAGCACTGGTCTAGAGACCCTGTGGGACCCGCTCTCACAGGTGCCCACGTGAACATCATTACGTACCCCGACTCGTTGTTGCCCCCTGTCAGGTATTCTCTGATCCATTGCAGTGCCCTTCCTGTTATATGCGCCTGATGCTCTAGCTTCTGCACAAATCTCTTGTGAGGAACTGTGTCAAAGGCCTTTTTTGTAGTCCAAGAAGATGCAATAACCCACCCCTCTCTCTCTTGTCTTACTTCTGTTATTTTATCATAAAACTCCAGAAGGTTTGTGACACAGGATTTGCCTTCCCATGAATCCGTGTGGTGTGTGTGTGTGTGTGTGTGTGTGTGTGTGCGTGCGTGTGTGTGGGTGTGTGTGAGGGTGTGTGTGCGGGTGTGTGTGAGGGTGTGTGTTTTGGTGTGTGTGGTGTGTGTGTGTGTGCATGTGTGGGTGTGTGTGTGCGTGTGGGGGGTGTGTTGTGCATGTGTGGGTGTGTGTGTGTGTGTGTGGGTGTTGTGTGTGGGGGGTGTGTGTGAGGGTGTGTGTGTGGGTGTGTGTGGGGGTGTTGTGTGTGTGGGTTTGGTGTGTGTGTGTGTGGGTGTGTGTGTGGTGGGTGTGTGTCCTTGTGTGTATGCATAATTTGTACGCTCGTTGCACATGTCCGTGCGTGCGCCCTCGTGTATGTGCGTGGCGCGCTAGTGTGGGTGTATGATCCACTTAATATTTGTATTTATAACTCATTACAATTGTGACAGGTGTGGACGTATCAGGGGTTTTCATTACTTTGTAATTTGTTCATGACTGTAACCTTTAATAGGAGTGAAGCTGATTCATTACCTCGGGTAACTTGCCATGATTAGTGACCAGATCTACCTGGAGTTCATTACCTTTGTAACTAGTTCAGCTATCATAATTTTTGGGGTCCAGTCACTGGACCCATTATGTCCCTTTGTAATCTTTTGACTACCCCCCAAACAGGAGGGGTTTATGGGGTGCATAAAATATTAAACAAAAGTGTGTGTGTGTGTGTGTGTGTGTGTGTGTGTGTTGTGTGTGTGTGTGTGTGTGTGTGTGTGTGTGTGTGTGTTGTGTGTGTGTGTGTGTGTGTGTGTGTGTGTGTGTGTGTGGTGTGTGTGACTCAACAATCAATATTTGCACCAATAACTCATTACAGTTGTGACCGGGTGTGGAAGTGTGAATTGCTCATTACTCTATAATTGTTCATGATTGTAGCCAAAGTTTTAAACGTAAGTAACCATTCTACAGAATTCATTACCTTTTTAACTTGTGAGCTCATTACCTTTGTACCTAGTTCAGCTATCAAAACTTTGGGGGCCCAGTCCCTGGACCCATTACGTACCTCTGTAATCTGTAAATACCTTTGTAACTTGTCTTGATTGTGACCAGACTTACCTGGAGTTCACTACCTTTGTAAATTGTGAGTTCATTACCTTTGTAAATTGTGAGTTCATTACCTTTGTAAATTGTGAGTTCATTACCTCTGTAACTTACTCAGCTATCAAAACTTTGGAGTCCAGTCCCTGGACCAATTATGTACCTCTGTAATCTTTTGACTACCGCCCACAGGATGGGTATGGGGTGCATAATAAACATATTAAACTAACTAACTCGAGGGCCCTTACACCCACCCAAAAACAAAAACACTCTTCCGGATTGGCGTAGGTGGATGGAAGGTACTACTTAATTTATAGATTTACCCTTCAGGGAAGAAGTAGGTAGTTTATACTGTTAGTACACTAATATTATAATTGTAGAGGCAACTGTAGATAATAATAATGTAGACCTAAGACCTTAACATAGGTAGTAATAGGCCGATAATGTAGGAAAACACTAGGTTAAGTTAGCTAGGGAGAACTGGCAGCCCAAGTTTGAACGACGAGGCGTGGGTCTCGAAGACGCCAGATCTTTCTTCTATGACCAGACACCATCTGGACAGCATGTGCTGTGATCAGCAGACAGCACCCCCACGTGTCTTCACATATAAGACCTGGGGAAATCTGGTGGAGGCACCTCGATGTACCGTAGATGACCTCCATCAGGCCGATACAGTAAGACAAGACCTCCACTTTTTCTTAGGATTTCTGGCCAGTGACTGGGGAAAATTGCGAGTGAGTTGAGCTGTGGCCTTTGTGCAGCCGGCAGTTCATGACCAGTACGTGATTTTGCCTCTTGTCTACCTAGAAGCTAGTGTCCGTGTCTGCATAGTTATACTAGGGGATACACACCCTCTTGGATACAGGAATTTCTGAGGTGCAGGCATGTCACTAATATCGATCGAATATTGCAGGAATCAAGGCTCCCAGTTGCACGTGGTTTCTGAGGGGAAGTCCAAAGGGGCTAAGCTTAGGGAGGTTGAAGATCAGGATATATTGGCCTGTACATTGCAGAGTCACTTGTTTGCACAGAACTGCTAGTAGTATATATTGGTCGATCTAGAAACACTGCCGGATAATGACCATGGAAAATGAGATAATGATGGGGTTTGCATGACAGGGTAATTATTTAATATGATTAATCATGGCCCAAGGGGATAGAGAGACTTATTCCTATGCATTAATAAGTAGGTAGATGAAGTAGAACAAAGGAATTGGGTGTGCAGGTGGCAGATTCTGGAAAAGAGTGGGAAAAAGAATGTGAAAATGGGTGGTCT
>NW_026468559.1:7500-31166 GCF_026875155.1 Cherax quadricarinatus | reverse complement strand
TTGGTAAATTATTATATATATATATATATATATATTTATATTATATATAAAATATATATTATATAATATATATATATATATATATATATATATATATATATATATATTTATATATATTATTTATATATATATATATATATTTTATATATTATATATTATAATATATATATATATTTTTATATTTTATATATATATATATATATATTTTATATATAATATTTATATATATATATATATATATATATATATATATATAATATAATATATATATATATGTTGAGCGATACAGTCCAACTGTGACTAATCAACAAGTAACAGAATACAATGTAAGTCACTTTCAAGATTGTGATCACTTTATCTCATTTTTATTTTGTTGATATGTAAACAGTTATTTCCAATATTACAAAATTGCAAATATTATTATAGGTTTTCGTTCAGCGGGGTTCATGGTTTCCCCAGGATGGAAGATAAATCTTCCAAAATATCTGCCAATTTCTTACTGTTCACAAAAAGAGAAATATTACAACTCAGTTAGAGAGAGAAAACGTAATGATGGCAGCAACAATGTTGTACTTGATGTCTCATAATGTTGATACAGTAGGATGGCAAGTGACAAGATCGACATTTGCACGAAGACACTCTAGAGGCAGATCTTAAGGCAAAATTTGAAACGGCAGCGAATGCTCTGTCTCAGAAAATGTGTATGGAAATATACCAAGTATCTGACAACCAATTAGTACTAAATGTCAAGGTCAGGCAAGACCCAACACACTTTATGGGCTCATGAAACTTACTGTAATTTCTTTTAATTATTATAAATATTTCTGATTTTTTAACAGATTTGGTTTGTTTTACTCTAGCAAATGAACTATGTAGTTAAAAAGTTTAACAGTGAATGAAACTGGACTTAACCTGGTCTCAAAGTTGGTTATAAAGTGAGGAGCGAGTGAACAGAGGAATAATTACTTATTTGTTGTATTGGCTTTACGTCTCCACTTAATAATAATTATCAGTTAACTGCCTTCTTAAAATTTTTTCACTATCTCATCAAGACAGAGTAAACATTACATACTGACCTTGAAGATTAAAACTTGTTTAACAGCACTTTTTTAAATTTAAGTATCATTAACTGAGGAAACAATAAAATTACAAGAACATTTAGTATGATTTATGAAGTCTATAAAATAAAGACATGCACACACACACACACACACACACACACACACACACACACACACACACACACACACACAGGCTGATAACTATCTCCAGTACACCAAGGAGGTAGGAAGAGCAGCTGCTTCATGAAGTCCCAAAAGTCTAGAAAATTCAGTGAACTTGCCCATTATTATATGTTCATTCCCATAGGCTCAGAGACCTTTTAACCATGGGGAAAGAGTACGTCTAAGTTCCCTAAGGAGCTCGACGAAAGACTTATCTGGGATCCAAGGGCGATTAGTTTTCTATTCCAGTGACTCAGCGGGGCCGTTCAGAGGGGTAATGCCTGCTGCATCCTGGGTACGCGCCCCAGCTGTGATAAACATGTAGCAACATGCACTTGATATGTATCACTCAAATCTCATGCATTGTATATGCCATTTTTGTACCAGAAATGTACCTTATAAATATTGTGTACTTTATTATGTAATGAAATATACCAACAAGATAAAAAATCAAACGATAACGTGGCAGGGTAAATGGAATATTCTAATGGTTTCAGGAAGAAATCCAGATATTCTTCCTAGAACCCTTTTTTTCACTTCTCCGAGGCTATGAATCCCACAATTTGTACTAGAGCTGGACCCCATCACACACACACACACACACACACACACACACACACACACACACACACACACACACACACACACACCACACACACACATACACACACACACACACACACACACACACACACACACACACACACACACACACACACACACACACACACACACACACACACACACACACACCAGCAATTGGCTCCTGGAGTTCAATCCCACCAAGTGCAAAGTCATGAAGATTGGGGAAGGGCAAAGAAGGCCGCAGACGGAGTACAGTCTAGGGGGTCAGAGACTACAAACTTCACTCAAGGAAAAAGATCTTGGGGTGAGTATAACACCAGGCACATCTCCTGAAGCGCACATCAACCAAATAACTGCTGCAGCATATGGGCGCCTAGCAAACCTCAGAACAGCATTCCGACATCTTAATAAGGAATCATTCAGGACCCTGTACACCGTGTACGTTAGGCCCATATTGGAGTATGCGGCACCAGTTTGGAACCCACACCTAGCCAAGCACGTGAAGAAACTAGAGAAAGTGCAAAGGTTTGCAACAAGACTAGTCCCAGAGCTAAGAGGTATGTCCTACGAGGAGAGGTTAAGGGAAATCAACCTGACGACACTGGAGGACAGGAGAGATAGGGGGGACATGATAACGACATACAAAATACTGAGAGGAATTGACAAGGTGGACAAAGACAGGATGTTCCAGAGATTGGACACAGTAACAAGGGGACACAGTTGGAAGCTGAAGACACAGATTAATCACAGGGATGTTAGGAAGTATTTCTTCAGCCACAGAGTAGTCAGTAAGTGGAATAGTTTGGGAAGCGATGTAGTGGAGGCAGGATCCATACATAGCTTTAAGCAGAGGTATGATAAAGCTCACGGCTCAGGGAGAGTGACCTAGTAGCGATCAGTGAAGAGGCGGGGCCAGGACCTCGGACTCGACCCCCGCAACCTCAACTAGGTGAGTACAACACACACACACACACACACACACACACGCATATATATATATATATATATATATAATATATATATATATATATATATATATATATATATATATATATATATATATATATATATATATATATATATATATATGCAATAAAATCACAGTAAACAGGTGATTTCAGAATATGCAAAACAACCACTGTGAAAGAATAGTGAAATTCCAAGCGCTTTCGTGACTTCTCACATTATCAAGGAACTATAAAGGTAATACATCAAAGGAAGGCATATAAAGGGTGAAGATCACACCTCAACATCACATCCCACAACAAAGCAACACCTGACGTGCGACGACATCCGACTCATAAGAAAGAAGGAACACTGCAGCAGGCCCGCTGGCCCAACTAGACAGGTCCTTCACGACATCCCACTAACAAAATATTCTACCCAAGAATTAAGATTTATTATTTGTCCAATGTATTATTAAATTCTTCCCAAATTTTATTAATTATAAATGGATCTAATTTATATAAACCAAAGGAAATACTCATATTCTTGTCAAAACTGCTTTTTATGAAACAAGATTCAATTATATTTCTGTCGACCATGGACTTGCTTGATACAACTTTCTCAACTTTTTGAAAATCAGTTGGATGGTTAAAATCTCTCACATGAATAAATAGAGCATTGGAATCTTGTCCAGTTCTAATGCTATATTTATGTTGTTTAATCTTAGTTCGAGACTTTTACCAGTTTGACTGCAATAAACTTTATCGCAAATTTTACAAGGAATCTTATAGACACATCCGTCAGCATTTTGGGGGGAATTCTTTATCAAAAGTTTTTTTTACTGTATCAAAATTTTTAAATACAACTTTGATATTAAAAGTCTTAAGAAGAGAAGGCATATCAACCAAGTTTTCATGGTAAGAGAGAACCAACATATTTTTAGTTGAATAAGGTTGGTTGTCCCTTTTTGGATTGTAAAAAGTATTTCTAGCAATTTGAAAAGATTTGTCATTTACGTTTCTTGGGTAATTCAGATCATTAGCTATTTCATAAATTCTGGACGTTTCTTCATCTATGAACTCTGGACTACAAATACGTAAAGCTCTCAAAAACATTGATGAGAAATCAAACAGTTTAACTCTATCTTGAGGGGAAGAATAATAGTGTACATAGGAACAGTTATCTGTAGATTTTCTGTAAATTTTAAGTATGAATTCATTATTACCCTTAATAATTAAAATATCTATTAAAGGCAATGTTATTTTCCTCAAACTCAACAGTAAATTTTATAAAATGGGCTAAGCTATTTAATTTAACATGGAGATGGTGTATATCTACAGTCTTGGGTATAAGACACAAAATATCATCAACATATCTGAACCATTAAGTTCTTTTTGAGAGGATTGTGATAAGAAGTGTTGTTTCAAAAAAATCCATGTATAGGTTACTAAGAACAGGTGAAAAAGGATTTCCCATTCCCATACCAAACTTCTGAGTGTAAAACTTATCATTTAATACAAATTTTGCATCAACAATGCAAAAGTTTAATAAGTTTAATGGTAGTAGGAACTGGCAATGGTAAATAATAATTAATAAGTTCTTCAGATAAAAAACTTAATAAATCAGTTATCACACAGTAACAAATCTGGGACCAGGTTATATAACTTTGTCCATTGGTCTCCCACACATGCAAATAGTCCCATTAAAGTTGGTCTAAATGCATTTTACGAACTTTGAAAATTTGAAGCCAATCCAATAAGTCATTCTCCAGTTATAAACGAAAATTTTAGAAAAGAGAAAAATTCTGCTGAGTGTAATGAAATGGGAAAGTTTTGGGAATCACCATCATTGTTAGGGATAAAAATAATGTAAAAACTAATTTAGTTTTTCTGTAATTTTCTTACAACATTTATCTTCTGCTTAATTTTTTTCTAAAATCCATAACCAAATATATTAAGGCTTTATATAATTTTCAGTACAATGCACATCAGTTGACTACCTGATATTCACTTCACTACACATCACTCAACTATCTTATCTTCACTACACATCACTCAACTATCTTATCTTCACTACACATCACTGACCTATCTTATCTTCACTACACATCACTCAACTATCTTATCTTCACTACACATCACTCAACTATCTTATCTTCACTACACATCACTCAACTATCTTATCTTCACTACACATCACTCAACTATCTTATCTTCACTACACATCACTCAACTACCTTATCTTCACTACACATCACTGAACTATCTTATCTTCACTACACATCACTGAACTATCTTATCTTCACTACACATCACTCAACTATCTTATCTTCACTACACATCACTCAACTATCTTATCTTCACTACACATCACTCAACTATCTTATCTTCACTACACATCACTCAACTATCTTATCTTCACTACACATCACTCAACTACCTTATCTTCACTACACATCACTCAACTATCTTATCTTCACTACACATCACTCAACTACCTTATCTTCACTACACATCACTCAACTACCTTATCTTCACTACACATCACTCAACTATCTTATCTTCACTACACATCACTGAACTAACTTATCTTCACTACACATCACTCAACTATCTTATCTTCACTACACATCACTCAACTATCTTATCTTCACTACACATCACTCAACTACCTTATCTTCACTACACATCGCTCAACTATGTGATCTTCACTACATATCACTCAACTATCTTATCTTCACTACACATCATTCAACTATCTTATCTTCACTACACATCACTCAACTATCTTATCTTCACTACATATCACTCAACTATCTTATCTTCACTACACATCATTCAACTATCTTATCTTCACTACACATCACTCAACTACCTTATCTTCACTACACATCACTCAACTACCTTATCTTCACTACACATCACTCAACTATCTTATCTTCACTACACATCACTCAACTACCTTATCTTCACTACACATCACTCAACTACCTTATCTTCACTACACATCGCTCAACTACCTTATCTTCACTATACATCGCTCAACTACCTTATCTTCACTACACATCACTCAACTACCTTATCTTCACTATACATCGCTCAACTACCTTATCTTCACTACACATCACTCAACTACCTTATCTTCACTATACATCGCTCAACTACCTTATCTTCACTACACATCACTCAACTACCTTATCTTCACTATACATCGCTCAACTACCTTATCTTCACTATACATCGCTCAACTACCTTATCTTCACTACACATCACTCAACTACCTTATCTTCACTATACATCGCTCAACTACCTTATCTTCACTACACATCACTCAACTACCTTATCTTCACTATACATCGCTCAACTACCTTATCTTCACTACACATCACTCAACTACCTTATCTTCACTATACATCGCTCAACTACCTTATCTTCACTACACATTGCTCAACTACCTTATCTTCACTACACATCGCTCAACTATCTTATCTTCACTACACATCACTCAAATACTACATATTCACTTCACTATACATCACTTAGCTCCCATATATTCACTTTACATCACTCAACTACCTTGTCTTCACCATAAATACACATCACTGAACTATCTTTAGGAAGAGGTATGATTAAGCTTTTGGAGCAGAGAGTGGACCTAGTAGCTACAAGCAAAGAGGCGGAGCCGGGAGATGTGACTCGACCATTGCAACCACAAACTGGTGGGTACACTCACTTCTATTTGACAATCCAAAATTATATACAACATTCTATTTAATGCTTGTTTAGTTACGTGTTCAACTTAGTCGTGTTCCTGGAGGCCTACGTGAGAGGGACGAACAGCCAGTTACTAATTAACTTCTATATTATATTTTCAAACTGGTTTACCACAACAGCACTTCCCGTTTTTCCACTGTCTGGCTTAGGACAGGCATCATCTACTTTCCAACTTGAACATTAAAATGGTATAAAATACCGACAGGTTGTTAGGTAAGACACATATGCAACAGTTAGGTATCTTTATGTACTTGACTGAAGAAGCCTACTGTGTAGGCGAAACGTTTCATAATAAAGATACCTAACTGTTGCATATGTGTCTTACCTAACTTTCCAACTTCTTGATGTTAAATCCAGAACGTTAATCCATACTCCATTTCCACACTAAAATTACACCAACTTTTGCTTTAAAATGTTATTTATATATTCTTAGCCACACTACACCCTCCTTTATCTTAACTTACTATTAGATGTTATTAATATATTCATAGCCAAGCTACATCTTAATTTATCTTAACTTCCTCTCAGATGTTATTAATATAATCATAGTCATGCTACATCTTTCTTCATCTTAAGTTCCTCTTAGATGTTAAAATATTCACAGCCACACTACAACTTTCCTTATCTTAACTTCACCTATGATGTTATTAGTATATACATAGCCGTATTACACCTTCCCTTATCCTAACTTTCTCTTAGATGATATTAATATATTCTGGATGTTATTAAAATATTCACATTACATCTTTCTTCATCTTATTAACTTCCTCTCAAATTATGTTTTCCACTATCTTTTTTTAGGCACTAAGATGGGAAATTATTCATTTCTTTAAAAACAATTATTCATTTTCTTATGGAATTAATTATTCGTTTCCTTATTAAATTAATTATTCGTTTCCTTTTAAAATTAATTATTCATCTCTTTAAAAAATCATTACCCAAAAATATTAATTATTTCCTTAAAAAATAAAGCACATAAAATAACCTGTACTTCACTCAGATGGTAAATATGTAGGAAGATTATTACAAAATTAATTAAAAAATCAATAATTCATTTCCTTAAAAAATAATTATTCATTTCCTTAAAAAGTATTATTTCTTTAAAAAATAAAACAACACATAATAAAAATAACCTGAAGCTACTTCACTCAGGTGGTAGATATATAAGAAGATTATTCAAATCTTCATTGTCTTGTTCCACGTACGATTTATCCATTGATGGGTCCTGTCCAAGCTTGCGGGATTATCCCAGGTCAATTAAATGTGCAACGTATTTGTTATCAACTTTATCGATGAGTATGTTCCCGGGATGAAGGTCCTGGTGTGTGAAACCTTTAGCGTGAAAGTCTAAGAGTGCAATCTTCACAGCTTCGTAAGCTTTCTTGCATTCATTAACTGGGTTGCAATCGAAGAACTCGTCTAGTGGTTTTCCTTCACAAAGCTCCATGATGATAGCTGAAGGAAGTCCTTTGGAAATCCCGAAAAATTTTGGGGCTCCTCCAGCTCCTGCAGCAGCCTTCAGGAGGCGACATTCCGTCATGTCGTACTGCTGGGTTTCAAAGACTTTCACAGCAGCAATGACGATGGAGCCATCAGCCATTGTCACCTGGGCTCTGTGTGTTTTAGCGAAAGCTCCTTCGCCAATTTCACTCTTAAGTGAAATCTGAGACCATGAAAATTTCAGAAAGTTTTTTTTAGTCTTGCGAGGACGGTGTTGTGAGCCGCCATCTTCACCATTGCAGACCTTAACCATTTTGCCAGCGGGTCCAGAAGGAGAGGAAGAGCGACTCCGCTTCTTACTACCACAAGCCATCGTCTCGCTTGTCATTCTCTGGGCAAAGAAGTAAATAATTTTAAGCTCGAATCTCAGGGAGTTTCGTAATAGAAATATGCGGAATCTTACTAATGTACTCTGAAAAAGTGATAACAAATAAATATAGTTAAGATGTAATAGAGAGGATTATATACAGAGGAGTAAGTATCGAAAAACAATCACAAATATAATTAGGATGAAATTATAGTGTACGTGTGTGGATGTATGTGTGTGTGTGTGTGTGTGTGTGTGTGTGAACAGTGAACAGTTACACTAACGTAGTTGTGTTTGCTGGGAGGGATTCATAGTTGCTGATTAGTAGTGAGCAGAGGAAACATTATAGTACTGAAGATTAGATACAAGAATGTAGTGAATATTTTATTTATAATCAGTGATGAGTGGTGAAGATAAGGTAGTTCAGCGATATGTAGTGTAGTGAAGATAGTTGACTGTTGCGTAATGTAGTGAAGCTAAGGTAGTTGATTGATGTGTAGTGAAGAAGAGGTATTTGATTGATGTGTAGTGTAGTGAAGATAAGTTAGCTGATTGATGTGTATATAGTGAAACTAAGTTTGTTGATTAATGTGTAGTGTAGCGAAGCTAAGTCTGTTGATTGATGAGTAGCGTAGTGAACCGAAGGTAGTTGACTGAAGTGTAATGAAGATAAGATAGTTGAATGATGTGTAGCGAAGATAAGGTAGTTGAGTTTGTAGATGAATGGTTCAGAGAACCGACATGTTGATAAATTAGACACATGTGCAACCCTTGGGTATCTTTATTGAGGAAACGTTTCGCCACACAGTGGCTTCATCAGTCCATACAAAGGAGAATCTTGAAGAACAGGAGGAGAATGAGGTAATCAGTCCCTCAACCTTGAGTCGATGTGGTCAGTCCATCAATCTTGAATAGAATACGGCATACGTGCTGAGAAGGAGCTTATAAACCGTTGGCAGGAGAGGTGAAGCAGTCATAGGTCGTGTAACATTTGTTCAATGTTGAAGTAGGTCGTGCCCAAGAATTAGGCAAGCGAAGAATTCCCAAGTATTAAGATCCCAAGAAGTTGCAGTGTCTGACAGGTTTGTAGATGAATGGTTCAGAGAACCGACATGTTGATAAATTAGACACATGTCCCTCGTGACAGTAATATTAGTTAACATAAATTCATCAGGAACTAAATAATTGTTAATTACTGGAATCTCATTTACATTTTCCTGTGTAAAAACTGACAAAAAATTGTCATTAAATAAGGAGCACATTTCCATTTCGTTATCCGTCAGCTGTCCATTCCCAGTTTTCAGAGGTCCTACTTTTTCCTTCACCTTCGTCCTATACACTTGAAAGAACCCCTTTGGATTAGTCTTTGATTCATTAGCAACTTTAATTTCATAGTCACGTTTAGCCTTTCTAATCCCCTTTTTTACTTCTCTTTTAAGCTGAACATATTGATCAGTAAGGTTAACCTCTCCTCTTCTGATTCGCCTATAAATTCCCCTTTTCTCCCCTAATAGATGCTTTAGCCTAATGTTAACCCATTTGGGATCGTTATTATTAGACCTAATTTCTCTCTGGGGAATGTATATACTCTGGGCACGGTGTACATTATTAAGAAAACAATCATAAAAGCAGATCCCTTCATAATCATAAGTATGATCATCGTTAATAAAATCATTAGCTAGATAACCCCAATCAAGATTAGACAGGTGTTCCCTAAGTCCATTATAATCGCAGAACGAAAAGCAGGGATTTTTACTGTATTATCATTATTCTTGCATTCCCAGTTAATGCTAAAAGTGATGGATTTGTGATCACTTGCGCCAAGCTCTTCAGTGATCTCCAGATTATTCACGAGTGTTTCCTTATTTGACAAGACTAGGTCTAGCAAATTATTACCCCTGGTAGGCTCTGTTACGCTCTGCTTCAGAAAACAGTCCTGAACTGTTTCCATAAAGTCACTGGACTCTAGATTGCCTGTCAAAGAATTCCAGTCAATTTGACTAAAGTTAAAGTCCCCTACTATGACTATGTTATTGTGTCTAGAAGCCCTAACAATTTCGTCCCAAAGAAGTCTCCCTCTATCGTGATCCAAGCCTGGAGGTCGGTATATTACACCTAGAATTAGTTTTTCTTGACCCTCTACGAACTCTACCCAAACAGATTCTGTTACTGCTCCATCTATTTTTATACCTGTTTTTATACAACAATTAATATTTTCTCGAACATATAATGCAACTCCTCCCCCCTTCCCATTAGATCTATCCACATTGAACAACTTAAATCCCTGAATATTACACTCAGCAGTCATATCCCGACTCTTTAAATCATACCACGTTTCAGTTAATGCAATGATATCAAAGTTCCCAGCACATGCTACCAAACGTAGTTCATTAATTTTATTTCTTGCACTTCGACTGTTAGCATAAAATACCATCATATGTTTTTTCTTCTCCACATTTTTCCTATTCATCTTTGTTTTTACACAATTTCTGAGATTATCAATACCCAGAGTTACTCCATGACAGTTACTATTAAGATTCTTAATATCAGAGCATAAGTCAATATATCCACACTCATTATTTACCATTTCTAAACCCATACCTCTAACTAATCCTAGTTTAAAGTCCTAACAACCCCCTCAACTGAGTTAGCAAGAAAACCCACACCTGCCCTGGATAAGTGAACCCCATCCCTGGCATACATGTCATTTCGGCCATAGAATTTGTCCCAGTTGTCAATGAATGGTACTGCATTATCCTTACAGTGTTTATCCAGCCAACAATTAATACTAATTGCTCTGGACAACCATTCATTACCAACACCTCTTCTTGGCAATGAATGGTTGTCCAGAGCAATTGGTATTAATTGTTGGCTGGGTAAGCACTGTAAGGATAATGCAGTACCATTCATCTGGTTATATGTAGTAATACCAGACATATAAAGATACCGCTTATACATAATACTAAACATGCAGCTATGACAATATTATACAACTTTGTAAAACTAGAAAAGCAAATATCACACTTTTAAATAGGGTAATATCAGGGTTGCAAAGATAAAGCTTTTATGCACAGCAATATTAGAAATATAAATGTGACGCTCGTACATAATAACACATGTGATACGAAGATCACAATATTTAACTTAATAACACCAGAAATAGACACAGAGATAACACTTTTATATGAACGAAAATGTAGAAAACTCAACTAAGAACATAAAAAGTTACGACATTTAAATAGACGAATTAAAAAACAATAAGTAGCTTCTCCATGGTAGTTTAAGTAGAGAAGTCCCTCTCTTCTGTCTGCACTATGTGTCAGCCTGTCTGGGTGGTTGTATTTACTGGGCGCACATTTATTTCTGTGTGTCCTCCCCAGTAATTACATCTGCTTGTATATACTGATATTTAAACACTTGTGTTGTAATATCATATATGGTCAGTGCTTCATGGGGTTGCCACCATTTGAAGAGTTAAGTTCCTCTCTGAGGAAATGCTGTGTTTGGGGTTCACACCTCTCAACGTCTCCCTCAAATGACAGAGTTAAATTCCATGTTGTTTTTTCATTATACGATAATATTTTGGTAAATTAGCGTGAGTGTAGAATACATTTTCACACATTGTCAAGGAGTGTAAACACTGACTGATCGAACCGCTGTAATATTAAAAGTTTATTCTGAAACGTGTCTTGTAAACTGTACTCTGCATTGCCTTTTTTTCATACTCATAACGAGAGAACACAATATTACTTAGACCTGATGTGTTGTCGTTAATAATTCAACATTCACTTTTTTGGAACTCTTAAGAACACTTAATTAACTACAAGTCCATTTAGAAATAACTGATCTTCATAGCTTTTACATCCCAATGATTATTAAAAGCTGTTATATACACATACTTGTCTCCAATTACATCTACGAGCGAAAATTCATCTTCTTGAATCTCATCAAGTAGAAGCTTCGAAATAGATTTAGTGATTTAGTGTCTAAGATAATAAAAAATATGTAAATCTATGAAAGAATAGCTCAGTACAAGTGATTGTTAAATGACAAGATTAAACGTAACAATATAAATATATTAATAATTAAATAAACAGAAAAGTAGACGGTAGGGTCGAACCTTGGTCCCGAGAGTAACAGGTACAACAGATGTACCTGTTAATCTCAAGACCACAGTTCGAGCCTCCCGTCCACTGTTTTGTTTATTCTTCAACATTTATTATAACTTAAATTGAGTTCATATTAATAGATGGCTAGATTAGCTAACCAGTTAAAAATAAAGAAACAGTGACAATAGCAGGTGGCTATAATATGAATTCAAGCAATATATTGCGTCTGGCATGACAGTGATGGAGTAAATGATGATGCAAGTGTGTCTTCTTTTTCGGGTGACCCTACCTCGGTGGGAAACGGCCCATGTGTTAATTAAAAATACATATTATATAAAATTATAACTCGGAACAGTTGAATCAGTGACCTTTTACACACTTAAGGGTGTATAACAAGTATGAAAAGAGGCAGGCAGTGTGCAACTACAACAGTACAATATAAAATATCCGCAATATTATGGAGAATAAATCAATATAACGTGACTCAATGGCCCAAGTATAAATAAAAGAACATGACTGCCACTCTGGCAATGATCAATGACTCCTTGAGGAAGTAACACTATATGGCCACATAAATTTTGTAGATTTAACCTAGGATAACACCAATTTATTCCTGATCAGAAGATATATTAATTTTTTTATGGAAACTTGTTTAATAGAGTTATCATACGAAGGGTCCGAAAATTCTTCTTTTCTAGGGTTGTAATTTTTGTATTTGATCTAGACTTACTATTTTTATTCATATTTATACAAAATAGCAAGAAAAATACAAGTTGACAAAAATATGTTTGACAATGGTCCAAGACGGACCGAAACATCGTCGTAAGCTTCTCTCTCCTATGTGCGGGTTACTTGTGTATTGTTCTAGTGAACAACAAAATGGTATACAATACCGACAGGTTGGTAGGTAAGACACATAGGCAACAGTTAGGCAACTTTATTCCGAAACGTTTCGCCTGCACAGTAGGCTTCTTCAGTCGAATACAGAAAGTAGGCAGGAACAGTAGAGATGTGAAGACGATGTAATCAGTCCATCACCCTTGAAGTCGTAGAATTTGAGGTTGTCAGTCCCTCACCCTGGAGAAGTTCAGTTCCATAGTCAGAAACTATCATAGTCAGATAGTTTCTGACTATGGAACTGAACTTCTCCAGGGTGAGGGACTGACAACCTCAAATTCTACGACTTCAAGGGTGATGGACTGATTACATCGTCTTCACATCTCTACTGTTCCTGCCTACTTTCTGTATTCGACTGAAGAAGCCTACTGTGCAGGCGAAACGTTTCAGAATAAAGTTGCCTAACTGTTGCCTATTGTTCTAGTCACGGTATTTTGCCTTTTTGTTGTTTATAAATTTGACAATTTTGCGGCAGTAATAATCATCTATTAAAACATAAGGGAATGTATTGATTAAGTGAAATATAATACACAATGCATGGATTTTTTTTACTATACTGTCACAACCCTTGGCTTTAACAACGTCATTTGCAATGCTTCCTCGTTGACCAGTCTAAACCTAGTTTAAATCTGTCTTAGATATTGCATGAATAAAATTGAACATATAATTTAGTTCATTGTCGTGGTGTTTCTTGTTTTTAATGCTTAAGACTATAAATGCAACAGAAATAATAGTATTTCTTACCTTAAATTGTGGGTGCTGGTGTTAGTTATAAATTATTGCCTCTAGCTACACTTTATTTTATGAAGAGAGTAACTACAAGAGTTCCCAGACCATAACTGAGATCAAGATAAACTGCATAGAGAGCTTCTTGTTATACAGATCATTTCGGGCAACCTAGGTTAATTTTGTTCCCAGGATGCAACCCACACTAGTCGATGGAGTTGAAATGACAGGATGGAGCCTTATATACCGCCAGGAGGTGAGATGTAGGCCACGTCTTCAAGTCTCTTCTGCTTCTATCAACTTTTCTGTACTCGACTGAAGAAGCCTACTGTGTAGGCGAAACGTTTCGAAATAAAGATACCTAACTGTTGCATATGTGTCTTACCTAACAACCTGTCGGTATTTGATACCATTTTAATGTTCAAGAAAATGCTTCTTACATACTTCATTCTGAATCGTCGAAATATGCCATAAAATAACGTTATAGCACCCATTTCTCATTTTTTAATATTCCACATATTTATTTTAAGCAGCAGTGTGACGCTGCTTAAAATAATTAAATTCCCCCATTCCAAGAAACTGAGAATGGCTTCAATAACTTTCGTCACGTAAAAGGACACTTGTGCAACTAATGCGACATTTTTATTATGGCAACGTTTCGCTCTCCAGTTGCTTTGACAAAGCTCCTGGAGAGTGAAACGTTGCCACAATAAAAAATTTCGCATTAGTTGCACATATGTCCTTTTATCTAACATGCTGTCAGTTATTCTACCAATAATATTACAACTTTAGTCGCAGGAAACGTCCTCCTGCCAATTTGAATCCAGTTCGATGAAAGATTCTCGAGTTTTAAAGCGAAAGAAAAAAGAAGCAGGAGCAAAAACATGAATCGGAAAAACCACTCAAAGATCCCCCTTCGAAGATAACTTACAACACCAAGTCATTCCTTACAGAGGAATTCTCCACTAGGTTTCAGAAATTGGTGAAATTTCTAAGTACCTGGTGACAGAGGATTAGCAATGGCATGAGACAACACTAGAGAAATGGGTAATATTAGTGTTATCAAAAGCAGGGAAGGAAATACTTATAGGAAGGAAATTACTCGATTATATTACAGTAAAGTATTATATTCTCTTATTTAGAATAAATAGACAAAATACCTTGACTGGAACAATACACAGATAACTTACGCACAGGAGAATGAGAATTATTACGGCTTTTCGGTCTCGTCTGGACCATTATCTAGACACACATACACGTCTGTGAGACCAGATGATGGTCCAAGTCAGACCGAAACATGATTTTTCTGTGTGTGTTACCTGTGTATCACCTCGCTATAACACAGGTGTGCTACCTGTGTATCACCTCGCTATAACACAGTGTGTGTTACCTGTGTATCACCTCGCTATAACACAGTGTGTGCTACCTGTGTATCACCTCGCTATAACACAGTGTGTGCTACCTGTGTATCACCTCGCTATAACACAGCGTGTGTTAACTGTGTATCACCTCGCTATAACACAGTGTGTGCTACCTGTGTATCACCTCGCTATAACACAGTGTGTGGCTGCCTGTGTAATCACCTAGCTATAACACAGTGTGTGCTACCTGTGTATCACCTCGCTATAACACAGCGTGTGTTACCTGTGTATCACCTCGCTATAACACAGTGTGTGCTACCTGTGTATCACCTCGCTATAACACAGCGTGTGTTAACTGTGTATCACCTCGCTATAACACAGTGTGTGTTACCTGTGTATCACCTCGCTATAACACAGTGTGTGCTACCTGTGTATCACCTCGCTATAACACAGCGTGTGTTAACTGTGTATCACCTCGCTATAACACAGTGTGTGCTACCTGTGTTCACCTCGCATATAACACAGCGTGTGTTAACATGTGTATCACCTCACTATAACACAGTGTGTGCTACCTGTGTATCACCTCGCTATAACATAGTGTGTGCTGCCTGTGTATCACCTAGCTATAACACAGTGTGTGCTACCTGTGTATCACCTCGCTATAACACAGCGTGTGTTAACTGTGTATCACCTCACTATAACACAGTGTGTGCTACCTGTGTATCACCTCGCTATAACACAGTGTGTGCTGCCTGTGTATCACCTAGCTATAACACAGTGTGTGCTGCCTGTGTATCACCTAGCTATAACACAGTGTGTGCTACCTGTGTATCACCTAGCTATAACACAGTGTGTGCTGCCTGTGTATCACCTCGCTATAACACAGTGTGTGTTACCTGTGTATCACCTAGCTATAACACAGTGTGTGCTGCCTGTGTATCACCTAGCTATAACACAGTGTGTGTTACCTGTGTATCACCTAGCTATAACACAGTGTGTGCTGCCTGTGTATCACCTCACTATAACACAGTGTGTGTTACCTGTGTATCACCTCGCTATAACACAGTGTGTGTTACCTGTGTATCACCTCACTATAACACAGTGTGTGTTACCTGTGCGTCACCTAGCTATAACACAGTGTGTGCTACCTGTGTATCACCTAGCTATAACACAGTGTGTGCTACCTGTGTATCACCTCACTATAACACAGTGTGTGCTGCCTGTGTATCACCTAGCTATAACACAGTGTGTGCTACCTGTGTATCACCTCGCTATAACACAGTGTGTGTTACCTGTGCGTCACCTAGCTATAACACAGTGTGTGCTATCTGTGTATCACCTCGCTATAACACAGTGTGTGTTACCTGTGCGTCACCTCGCTATAACACAGTGTGTGTTACCTGTGCGTCACCTAGCTATAACACAGTGTGTGCTATCTGTGTATCACCTCGCTATAACACAGCGTGTGTTACCTGTGTATCACCTCGCTATAACACAGTGTGTGTTACCTGTGTATCACCTCGCTATAACACAGCGTGTGTTACCTGTGTATCACCTCGCTATAACACAGTGTGTGTTACCTGTGTATCACCTCGCTATAACACAGTGTGTGTTACCTATGTATCGCCTCGCTATAACACAGTGTGTGTTATTTGTGTATCACCTCGCTATAACAGTGTGTGTTACCTGTGTATCACCTCGCTATAACAGTGTGTTACGCTGTCGCGGCAAAACTTGGATTTCTGTCACAGGTAAAGTCGTTATTATTTTTCCATTCTTCATGTCACCTTTTCGACTTAATGTTACAGTATGAGTCATCATAGTTATCCAACACAATATAACTGAATTTCATTATTTACACTTGAAATATGTTTTTTCACACAGGCAGAAAGGAACTAAAAAATATTATATATTAGTTTCAAAGTGCATTCCTCATTATGCGATGAAAGAAATTTGTTTAATTCGTCTAAAAAGATTATTCAGTATTTGTGATGTAATTATAAACGCAAAATGTGTGTTGAAAATATTTGTGTGTGAGTGTTTGTGTTAAACAGCCTTGAATATGTCAATAGCCTTTTTGATTCCTGTCAGGAGCTCTCATCTGCAGTAAAAAGCCATTCCTAACACTGTGAGAAATAATGGCCTTTTAAGAATACTCATATTATCTGGTGTATATCTGTCTTCAAAAAGCCAAAGTAGGTATTTATAATTTGCTGACTCAGTTTTGAAACTACATTTCTTTAAAAGTACATTATGGAAGGATGTATCAGTATAATATTTTTTACTATACATACGCTAGGTAAAAAAAATGAGGGTACAGTTTGAAATTACAGCACGGTATTCCTAATAGGCACGAAAAATGGAAAAAAAAATACCATGCCGTTCCGTACTGTCAACCTGCCTCACATAAAACTGAGAACAGATTCAATATTCCCAACACACACACACACACACACACACACACACACACACACACACACAACATACATGAAGTAAAAATCAATTGTACTGATGCATAAAACACGTGCAAATATAGAGTATCTTTGCTGCCGAAACGTACCGACAAATAAAGATACCTAAATGTTGTACAAGTGTATTCTTCATCAACTTACAGGTACTGTATAACATGACGCTTGTCTGACATAGCAACTCCAGGGCATAACGCAACAAGTGATCTCGTCTCCAACTCTAATGCTGACATGTGTTTATCATTTGTCCTCTACGGCATATCTGTGTTCCAGTTTTGACTAAGGGACTAACCACCTGAAAAATCTGAGGGATTGATCGCCTTAATATTATCTCTCTACTTCGATTATATCCAGTTTTATATTCTCTTGAATTCGACTGAAGAAATCTTTTGAGCTGGGAAAACGTCAGCTTATGTACTCACCTAATTGTGGTTGCAGGGGTTGATTCATAGCTCCTGGCCCCAGCTAAACATATTTGGAGGTGCCGGGGATTGAACCCGGGACTTCTCACATGCGAAGCGAGCACTCTACCTCTGAGTTACACCCCCACGTGTAAGTGTACGTGTGTATAAGCGTATGCGTTTATAAGAGAATAAATGTTTATAAGTGTGTATGTATAAGTGAGTGTGTGTATGTGTGTGAGTGTATTAGTGTGTGTATGAGTACTTACCTATTTGTGGTTGCAGGGGTCGACTCATAGCACTTGTACTCACCTAGTTGTGGTTGCATGGGTCGAGTCACAACTCCTGGCCCCTTCTCTTCACTGGTCACTACTAGGTCACTCTCCCTGCTCCATGAGCTTTATCATACCTCTTCTTGAAGCTATGTATCGATCCTAATTCCACTACATCACTTCCCAGACTATTCCACTTCCTGACAACTGAAGAAATACTTCTAACATCCATGTGATTCATATGAGTCTTCACCTTCCAGTTGTGATCCTTGTTGCTGTGTTCCATCTCTGGAACATCCTGTCTCTGTCCACCTTGTCAATTCCTCACATTATTTTTTATGTCGTTATCATATCCCCCCATCTCTCCTGTCCTCCAGTGTCGTCAGGTCGATTTCCCTTAACTTCTCTTCGTAGGGCATGCCCCTTAGCTCCGGGACTAATCTTGTTGCAAACCTTTGCAATTTCTCTAATTTCCTTACATGCTTGGCTGGTATGAGTTCCAAACTGGTGCTGCATACTCCAGTATAGGCCTGACATACACGATGTACAGGGTCCTGAATGCTTCTTTATTGAGATCTCGGAATATTATACTTAGGTTTGCTAGGCACCAATATGCTGCAACAGTTATTTGGTTGATGTGCGTCTCATGAAATATGCCCGGTGCTATACGCACCCCAAGATCCTTTCCTTGAGAAAGGTTTGTAGTCTCTGGCCCCCTAGACTGTACTTCGTCTGCGATCTTCTTTGCCCTTCCACAGTCTTTATGACCTTGTACTTGGTGCGGTTAAACTCAAGAAGCCAGTTGCTGGAGCAGACTTACAGCCTGTCCAGATAACTTCGTAGTTTTTTCTGATCCTCATCCCCTTGAATTCTGGGCATTAGCTTCACATAGTATGCAAACAGGAACACCTCTGAATTTATCCCTTCAGTCATGTCATTCACATATACCAGAAGCAGCAACGGCCCTAGGACTGACCCTTTTGGAACCCCGCTCGTCACAAGAGCCCACTGATACTTAGTCAAGGACAATCACTAGTTGTTTCTTACCTGTCAGTTATTCCCTGATCCACTGCAGTCCCTTTTCTGTATTGTAGATGAATGGTTCAAAGAACCAACACGTTGTTAAATTAGACACATGTGCAACTCTTGGGTATCTTTATTGAGGAAACGTTTCGCCATACAGTGGCTTCATCAGTCCATACAAAGAATAAACTTGAAGAACAGGAGGAGAATGAGGTAATCAGTCCCTCAACCTTGAGTCGATGTGGTCAGTCCATCAATCTTGAATAGAATACGGCATATGAGCAGAGAAGCAGCTTATAAACCGTATGGCAGGAGAGGTGCAGCAGTCGTAGGTGGTGTCACATTTGTCCACTGTGGAAGTAGGTCGTGCCCAAGGGTTAGGCAAGCGGTTCTTTGAACCATTCATCTACAATCCTGTCAGACACTGCAACTTCTTGGGATCTTAATACTTGGGAATTCTTCGCTTGCCTAACCCTTGGGCACGACCTACTTCCACATTGGACAAATGTGACACCACCTACGACTGCTGCACCTCTCCTGCCATACGGTTTATAAGCTGCTTCTCTGCTCATATGCCGTATTCTATTCAAGATTGATGGACTGACCACATCGACTCAAGGTTGAGGGACTGATTACCTCATTCTCCTCCTGTTCTTCAAGTTTATCCTTTGTATGGACTGATGAAGCCACTGTGTGGCGAAACGTTTCCTCAATAAAGATACTCAAGAGTTGCACATGTGTCTAATTTAACAACAGTACCTTTCCTGTTATTCCTGCCAGCCCCTCTAGCTTTTGCACTAATTTCTTATGCAGAACTGTGTCGAAAACCTTCTTACAGTGCAAGAAAATGCAGTCTACCCACCTCTCTCTCTTGCGTCCTTCTGTCACTTTATCCTAAACCTTCAGTTGGGGTGTGGCACAGGATTTCCCCTCCCTGATACCGTGCTGGTTATCGTGTGTGTGTGTGTGTGTATGTGTATCTGTGTGTGTGTGTGTGTGTGTGTGTGTGTGTGTGTGTGTGTGTGTGTGTGTGTGTGTGTGTGTGTGTGTGTGTGTGTGTGTGTGTGCGTGTGGTGTGTGTGTTGTGTGTGTGTGTGTGTGAAGGCACCTAATTGTGGTTGCAGGGTCTTGTTATATCTCCTGGCGCCACCTCTTCACTGGTCGCCACTAGGTCACTCTCTCCCTGCTCCATGAGTTTTATCATAACTCTTCATAAAGCTAAGTATGATACCTGCCTCCATTACATCAATTTCAAAACTTTTCCACTTTCTGACAACTCTGTGACTAAAGAAATACTTTCTAACGTCACTGTGACTCATCTAAATCTTCAACTTATAACTGTGACCCCTTGTTTCTGTGTCCCACCTCTGGAACATCCTATCCCTGTCCACCTTGTCAATTCCTCGCAGTATTTTACATATCTTTATAATGTCTCCACTAACCCTCTTGTCCTCTGGGGTCGCCAGGTCGATTTCCCTTAACCTTTTTCGTAGGACAATCCTCTTAGCTCTGGGATTAGCTTATTGGAAACCTTTGCACTTTCTCTAATTTCTTGACGTGCTTGGTGTGGATTCCAGTCTGGTGCTGCATACTCTAATATGGGCCTGACGTACATGGTGTGTGTGGGTGTGTGTGTGTGTGTGTGTGTGTGTGTGTACTCAGCGATTTGCCCACCTATTTGTGGTTGCAGGGGTCGAGACTCAGCTCCTGGCCCCGCCTCTTCACTGACCGCTACTGGGTCCTCTATCTCCCTGCTCCATGAGCTTTATCATACCTCGTCTTAAAACTATGCATGGTTCCTGCCTCCACTACATCACTTGCCAGATTATTCCACTTCCTAACAACTCTATGGCTAAAGAAATACTTCCTAACATCTTTCTGACTCATCTGAGTCTTCAACTTCCAGCTGTGACCCCTTGTTTCTGTGTCCTATCTCTTGAACATCCTGTCTCTGTCCACCTTATCTATTCCACGCAGTATTTTGTATGTCGTTATTATGTCTCCCCTGACCCTCCTGTCCTCCAGTGTCGTCAGGCCGATTTCACTTAACCTTTCTTCTTAGGACATCCCCCTTAGCTCTCTAACTAGCCTTCTTGCAAACTTTTGCACTTTCTCTAATTTCTTGACGAGCTTGACCAGGTGTGGGTTCCAAACTGGTGCTGCATACTCCGGCAAGGACCTGACGTACACGGTGTGTCTTGAACGATTCCTTACTGAGGTATCGGAACTCTATTCTCTGGTTTGCTAGGGGCCCATATGCTGCAGCAGTTATCTGGTTAATGTGTGCTTCCAGAAACGTGCTCGGTATTATACTCACCCAAAGATCTTTCTCCTTGGGTGATGTTTGCAATCTTTGGCAACCTAGCCTATACTCTGTCTGCGGTCTTCTTTGTTTTCCCTGATCTTCATGACTTTGCATTTGGAGGGGTTAAATTCTAGGAACCATTTGCTGGACCACGCATCCAGCCTGTCCAGGTCTCTTTGTAGACCTGTCTGGTCCGCGTCTGATTTAATTCTCCTCATTAACTTCACATCATCTTGAAACAGGGACACTTCTGAGTCTATTCCTTCTCTCATATCATTCACATATTCCAAAAATAGCACACAGTGTGTGAGTGTGTGTGTGTGTGTGTGTGTGTGTGTGTGTGTTTGTGTTACGAAAAAAAAATGCGCCCACTGTCAGCCAGACGCTGCCACGTGGAGGCCTGTGGTTCGTCTTTAGGGTCCCCCCCTTCCACTCTCTACCATCTTGAGGCCTCCTTCAGGTCCACGTGCTCAAGAGTCCACCTGTGTCCCCTCAGATATTCTCCCTTTCCTACTTTTCTAAGGTACCCTCCCCCTCCCCGCTTTCTAATTACCTTTCGGATGTGATGAATGGTTTGAAAAACCGACAAGTTGAAGATTGAGACACTTATGCAGCACATGGGAATCTTTATTCAGGAAACGTTTCGCCACACAGTGGCTTCATCAGTCCAATACAAAGAGGAAGGCGTAAGGAGAGGAGGAGTATGAGGTAATCAGTCCCTCGGCCTGGAGTCGATGTGTTCAGTCCATCAATCTTGTAGAATGTACAGCATAGGGCCGTAGACGTGGCTTATATACTGTAGTGAGGTGAGGTGAAGCAGGCGGAGGCGGGATCATAGTGGTACCATCCACTAGTCGAAGTAGGTCTTCGTCCACAGGTTGAACAAGTGTTGACGAATTCTTTGTAACAAGATCCCATGATGCTGCAGTGTCTGACAGTTGTGATGAATGGTTTGAAAAACCGACAAGTTGAAGATCAAAGAAGTGTTCACAGAAGAGACAGAAGGGGTTCCAGAAAGACAGAGAGGTGGGATACACCACCATGTGCTGGACACAGTACACACAACCGAGGAAGAAGTGAAGAGGCTTCTGAGTGAGCTAGATACCTCAAAGGCAATGGGGCCAGATAACATCTCTCCATGGGTCCTGAGAGAGGGAGCAGAGGCGCTATGTGTACCCCTAACAACAATATTCAATACATCTATCGAAACAGGGAGATTGCCTGAGGCATGGAAGACAGCAAATGTGGTCCCAATCTTTAAAAAAGGAGACAGACATGAAGCACTAAACTACAGACCAGTGTCACTGACATGTATAGCATGCAAAATCATGGAAAAGATTGTCAGGAGAAGAATGGTTGAACATCTAGAAAGGAATGATCTCATCACCAGCAGCCAACATGGTTTCAGAGACGGGAAATCCTGTGTCACAAACCTACTGAGTTCTATGACATGGTGACAGCAGTAAGACAAGAGAAAGAGGGGTGGGTGGATTGCATTTTCCTGGACTGCAAGAAGGCGTTTGACACAGTACCACACAGAGATTAGTGGAAAAACTGGAGGACCAAGCAGGGATAACAGGGAAGGCACTGCAATGGATCAGGGAATACTTGTCAGGAAGACAGCAGCGAGTAATGGTACGTGGCGAGGTGTCAGAGTGGGCACCTGTGACCAGCGGGGTCCCACAGGGGTCAGTCCTAGGACCAGTGCTGTTTCTGGTATTTGTGAATGACATGACGGAAGGAATTAACTCCGAGGTGTCCCTGTTTGCAG
>NW_026468559.1:0-2500 GCF_026875155.1 Cherax quadricarinatus | reverse complement strand
AGCTTTATCTTACCTCGTCTTAAAACTATGAAAGGGTTTTCCTCCCTTTCCATACATAAACTTGCCAGATTATTCCACTTCCTAAAACTCTAGGGCTAAAGAAATACTTCCCTAACATTTTTGCCCTCATCTGAGTCTTAAAACTTCCAGCTGTGCCCCCTTGTTTCTTTTGTCCTTCTCTTAACATCCTGTTCTGTCCACCTTACTATTTTCCCCGCAGTAAATTTTTTATGTCGTTATTATGTCTCCCCTGACCCTTTCCCGTCCCCAGGGTCGTCAAGGGGCCCATTTCACTTTAAACCCCCCTTCTTTAGGACATCCCCCTTAGGGTTTTCTTTAAATGCCTTTTGCAAACTTTTGCACTTTCTCTAAATTTTTTGACGAGGGTTGGGCCCGGTTTTGGGTTCCAAATTTTGCTGCATACTCCGGGAAGGACCCGACCTAAAAGGTGGTCTTGAACGAATTTCCCTTTCTGAGGTATCGGAAAATCTATTCTTTTGGTTTGCCCAGGGCCCATTTGTTTCGCAGTTATTGGTTAATGGGGTGCTTCAAGGGGAAAAGTGCCCCGGTATTATATTACCCAAAGATCTTTTCCTTGGGGGATGTTTTGGGAAACTTTGGCAAAAATAGCCTATACTCCCGTCTGCGGTCTTCTTTGTTTTCCCTGATCTTCCCTGACTTTGCATTTGGAAAGGGGTTAAATTCTAGGGGAAACCCTTTTTGGACCCCGCCCTCCAGCCTGTTTTAGGTCTCTTTGTAGAACCCGTCTGGGCCCTTCCCGATTTAATTTTCCCCATTTAACTTCACAAACATCTTGAAAAAAGGGACACTTCTGAGTCTATTCCTTCTTTTTCATATCATTCAAATATTCCAAAAAAAAGAAAACGTGTGTGAGTGTGTGTGTGTGTGTGTGTTGTGTGTGTGTGTGTGTGTGTGTGTGTGTGTGTGTGTGTGTGTGTGTGTGTGTGTGTGTGTGTGTTTGTGTTACGAAAAAAAATGCGCCCACTGTCAGCCAGACGCTGACACGTGGAGGCTGTGGTTCGTCTTTAGGGTCCCCCCCTTCCACTCTCTACCATCTTGAGGCCTCCTTCAGGTCCACGTGCTCAAGAGTCCACCTGTGTCCCCTCAGATATTCTCCCTTTCCTACTTTTCCAAGGTACCCTCCCCCTCCCCGCTTTCTAATTACCTTTCGGATGTGATGAATGGTTTGAAAAACCGACAAGTTGAAGATTGAGACACTTATGCAGCACATGGGAATCTTTATTCAGGAAACGTTTTCGCCACACAGTGGCTTCATCAGTCCAATACAAAGAGGAGGCGTAAGGAGAGGAGGAGTATGAGGTAATCAGTCCCTCAGCCTGGAGTCGATGTGTTCAGTCCATCAATCTTGTAGAATGTACAGCATAGGGCCGTAGACGTGGCTTATATACTGTAGTGAGGTGAGGTGAAGCAGGCGGAGGCGGGGTCATAGTGGTACCATCCACTAGTCGAAGTAGGTCTTCGTCCAAAGGTTGAACAAGTGTTGAAGAATTCTTTGTAACAAGATCCCATGATGCTGCAGTGTCTGACAGTTGTGATGAATGGTTTGAAAAACTGACAAGTTGAAGATTGAGACACTTATGCAGCATATGGGAATCTTTATTCAGGAAACGTTTCGCCACACAGTGGCTTCATCAGTCCAATACAAAGAGGAAGGCGTAAGGAGAGGAGGAGTATGAGGTAATCAGTCCCTCAGCCTGGAGTCGATGTGTTCAGTCCATCAATCTTGTAGAATGTACAGCATAGGGCCGTAGACGTGGCTTATATACTGTATTGAGGTGAGGTGAAGCAGGCGGAGGCGGGGTCATAGTGGTACCATCCACTAGTCGAAGTAGGTCTTCGTCCAAAGGTTGAACAAGTGTTGAAGAATTCTTTGTAACAAGATCCCATGATGCTGCAGTGTCTGACAGTTGTGATGAATGGTTTGAAAAACCGACAAGTAGAAGATCAAAGAAGTGTTCACAGAGGAGACAGAAGGGGCTCCAGAAAGACAGAGAAGTGGGATACACCACCATGTGCTGGACACAGTACACACAACCGAGGAAGAAGTGAAGAGGCTTCTGAGTGAGCTAGATACCTCAAAGTCAATGGGGCCAGATAACATCTCTCCAAGGGTCCTGAGAGAGGGAGCAGAGGCGCTATGTGTACCCCTAACAACAATATTCAATACATCTATCGAAACAGGGAGATTGCCTGAGGCATGGAAGACAGCAAATGTGGTCCCAATCTTTAAAAAAGGAGACAGACATGAAGCACTAAACTACAGACCAGTGTCACTGACATGTATAGCATGCAAAATCATGGAAAAGATTGTCAGGAGAAGAATGGTTGAACATCTAGAAAGGAATGATCTCATCACCCAGCAGCCAACATGGTTTCAGAGACGGGAAAAACCTGTGTCACAAACCCACTGGAGTTCTATGACATGGGACGCAGTAAGACAAAAAAGAGAGGGGGGGTG
>NW_026468557.1:0-12962 GCF_026875155.1 Cherax quadricarinatus | reverse complement strand
ATTTCAACCAAGACATTAATTGTTCAAATCGTCCTGGAGTTCATTGATATCCTCCTCAGAGTGAATTATACGGCCTATCTTTGTATCATCAGCAAATTACTCATGTCACTAGTAATCCCTTCATCAAGGTCATTAATGTAAATTATAAAACAAGAGGGGCCTAAAACTGATCCTTGTGGAACGCCACTAGTGACTAATCCCCATTCAGATTTCACTCCATTAATGGTAACTCTCTGCTTTCTATTGGTAAGCCATGCCTCAATCCATGCTAGAACTTTACCTCCTATACCATGAGCTGCCACTTTTCTTAAGAGTCTCTTGTGACGTACTCTGTCGAAGGCTTTACTAAAATCCAAATAAACAATATCATATTCCTTATCACTGTCAACTGCCTCAAATGTTCTATTGAAGAACGTCAGGCAGGAACGACCTCTCGTGAATCCATGCTGAGATTCATTTATCAAGTTATGCTCTTCAAGGTGACTTCTGATAATGTCAGCTATAATTAATTCTAATAACTTGCCCACTATAGATGTCAGGCTTATTGGACGGTAATTTGAAGGAGTGGACTTATCCCCTGATTTGAATATAGGAACCACATTAGCCATCTTCCACATCTCTGGCACAACACTGGTAAGGATGGACGCATTGAATACACTCGTTAATGGCTGACTAAGCTCTATCTTGCATTCCTTAAGTACCCTTGAAAACAACTCATCGGGTCCCGGGGACTTATTTTGTTTCAGTTTGTCTATCTGTTTAATAACCATGTCCCTCGTGACAGTAATATTAATTAACTTAAATTCATCAGGAACTAAATAATTGTTAATTACTGGAATCTCATTTACATCTTCCTGTGTAAAAAACTGACAAAAAATAGTCATTAAATAAGGAACACATTTCCAGTTCATTATCCGTCAGCTGTCCATTCCCAGATTTCAGAGGTCCTACTTTTTCCTTCACCTTTGTCCTATACACTTGAAAGAACCCCTTTGGATTAGTCTTTGATTCATTAGCGACTCTAATTTCATAGTCACGTTTAGCCTTTCTAATCGCCTTTTTTACTTCTCTTTTAAGCTGAACATATTGGTCAGTAAGGTTAACCTCTCCTCTTCTGATGCGCCTATAAATTCCCCTTTTCTCCCCTAATAGATGCTTTAACCTCCTGTTAACCCATTTGGGGTCGTTATTATTAGACCTAATTTCTCTGGGAATGTATATACTCTGGGCACTGTGTACATTATTAAGAAAACAATCATAAAAGCAGATCCCTTCATATTCATAAGTATGATTATCGTCAATAAAATCATTAGCTAGATAACCCCAATCAAGATTAGAACAGATGTTCCCTAAGTCCATTATAATCGGCAGAACGAAAATCGGGGATTTTTTACTGTATTATCATTATTCTTGCATTCCCAATTAATGCTAAAGGTGATGGATTGTGATCACTTGCGCCAAGCTCTTCAGTGATCTCCAGATTATTCACTAGTGTTTCCTTATTTGACAAGACTAGGTCTAGCAAATTATTACCCCTGGTAGGTTCAGTTACACTCTGTTTCAGAAAACAGTCCTGAACTGTTTCCATGAAGTCACTGGACTCTAGATTACCTGTCAAAGAATTCCAGTCAATTTGGCTAAAGTTAAAATCCCCTACTATGACTACGTTACTGTGTCCAGAAGCCCTAACAATTTCGTCCCAAAGAAGTCTCCCTCTATCGTGATCCAAGCCTGGAGGTCGGTATATTACACCTAGAATTAGTTTTTCTTGACCCTCCACGAACTCTACCCAAACAGACTCTGTTACTGCTCCATCTATTTTTATACCTTTTTTTTATGCAACAATTAATATTTTCTCGAACATACAATGCAACTCCTCCCCCCTTCCCATTACATCTATCCACATTAAATAACTTAAATCCATGAATATTACACTCAGCAGTCATATCCCGACTCTTTAAATCATACCACGTTTCAGTTAATGCAATGATATCAAAGTTCCCAGCACATGCTACCAAACGTAGTTCATTAATTTTAAAAACGTAGTTCATTAATGATATCAATGATATCTCCCCTCATTCTACGCCTCTCCAGAGAGTGGAGATTTTAGGCTTTAAGTCTATCTTCTCTCTTGACGATGAGTGATTATCAAATGGTATACAATACCGACAGGTTGGTATATAAGACACATAGGCAACATTTAGGCAACTTTATTCCGATGGTGGAACAAGAGGGTCCCTGGCATACTTCGTCGGTGGAACTGAAGAGGCACTGGTATCTTTTGAAATATCAATATCTTTCGTGGATTGCACTAAAGGTTTACTGGCAGTTTAACTGGTGGGGTTTTGGTGCCCCCTCTCAGTTTAACTGGGGGAAAAAAAATTAGTAGATTTATCTGAACGATAAGCAAAGGCTATAGGCGGAGCTGAAGTTTTGTAAGCAAATAATTGACTATGCTGAATGGATCCAGATGTGGGTGAAACTTTTTTTGGTGTCGTGTGAAAGTTGAGTCGAAATTACACAATGGCAATATAAACACAAATGCAGTATAATGTGATCCTTTATTGACTACGTTTCGCCCACACAGTGGGCTTTTTCAAGTCACAAACAGAACTGTTTGTGACTTGAAAAAGCCCACTGTGTGGGCGAAACGTAGTCAATAAAGGCTCACATTATACTGCATTTGTGTTTATATTGCCATTGTGACGGTATTTTATACGATTTATTTCCATCCGAAATTACACATTTTACGGTAGGAGGAACTTCGGATTTGGAATTAATGGGCGATCTCGGCATTAGCAATGCAAGAGTGGTCGAGCCCGGAAGGGAAGGCACCGTTGTTGAAAGTGACCCTTTCATGGGTGACTTCTTTGTGGCCTCTTCAAAGAAAGACATTTTTCCTCCTTCGAATGATATTTCGTCATTTTTCATATCTTCAGCAAATGGGCTGGGCAGAGTGGATGGGAGGCCATACTAGACGTCATTAACAAGTCGTGGAGGGCCAGGACACTCCCAGCAGCTTGGAAGAAAGCTACAATCGTACCAATTCCAAAGCCCAAGGACCCAGGCAGTATGAGACCCATATCGCTGACCAGCTGCTTAGCCAAGATTGCTGAGAGGATGGTGTTAAACCGCCTCCTATGGAAACTTGGACCCTCTCATCATCACATATTTGGCTTCACCAAAGGAGTGGGAACAGCAGAGTGCATAACCACTTACTAAGCCAGATTGCTGATAGCAACAAAAAACCTAGTATCGTCGTCTACCTCGACCTTGAGAAGGCATTTGAGCTAGCCAGCCCCACAGAAATTCTGGCAATACTAGCTCGGAAGGAATCAAAGGACGCCTCCTGGCCTGAATAGAGTCCTACCTTAGGGGCAGGCAGGCCTGTGTCAGCTTTCAGGGACACTACTCTTTCCTTTAAAACCCTGGAAAACGGTACGCCACAAGGAGGTGTGCTCAGTCCTACCCTGTTTAACATCCTTATGCAGGAACTTGTGAGCCTTCCCTTTCATAGTGGTACACAGCTCCTCAGCTATGCTGATGATCTTGCACTAGTAGTGAATGGGAAAGGCAATTTAGAACGACAGGCTCAGAGAGCTTTGGACCTAATTAGCAGTCTTGCAAGAACTAGGCCTCAAGATCTCGGCCGAGAAATCTCTTTGCAATGATGTTCAAGGGACCAGATCCTATGAATAGATTACGTATTCAGGATATAGAACTTGAGTGGACAGGCTCCTACCTGTTGTGAGGGAAAAGTAGGTGTAAGTGGGGTTAAGGTTGTTCGGGCAACCAGGAACCATAGCGAGTTACGTTGCGCGCGCAACCCCCCCCCCCTCTCTGGCGGGCTGGGGCAAAAAACTAGTTCCTGGTGTCCGATTTGTTAAAGTTTCTACTCCTGGTAATATTGACCTTACCTGGTGTGGATTGAAGTTTGGAGAGTCACTTCGCCTCCACTCTTCTCCTAATCAGGTAGGGTGATCTACCAGGAGTATTACTGTTTGTTCTTTTCTAGTGTTTGCTGGTTACCAGTAATGATTTTGGCATTTATCATTCTTTTTCTTTCTTAAATGTTTATTATCATGACTATGGGTAACCAGTTTTATTTTCTCTTATTTGTCAGCTCTGTTCCTGGCGTGGTCTTCCAGGATAGACGCCAGATAAAGGGGCGAGACGTGTGTTAATAATACTTATTAACATTATTCTACAACTACCGGCCCTTACCTATTCTACTTGTGCTCCATCCAAGTGGTAGGAGATTCCAGAACATCGGATTACCATCTTCCCAGGATAACCTACATAAATAACATCAGAGGAACTATCCAGGGCCATACCTACTCCTACCCAACTACAAGAACTGAAGGCCATTTTTTTTTATTATATTTAAATTTTAAGTAAAATTCTCAAAAATCATTTTTCTTGTTTTTCCATTATTTTCTTTTGTTCAGTAGGAAGGCGTTCCACTGACAATGGCGACCTTGCCAGGATCCGACTCTTGAAGCAACATCGTCCTGATGGTTCAACTGGTTGTGAGTATACATTTAAGATAGAAAAGGGTGGAGTTAGTTGAGGTGTCAAGTCATTACTGGTAGTCTGGTTGACTTACCGTTGTTTGGTTCTAAGGTTCGGTTTAGAAGTTTACTATTTGTTGGACTGGGGAACTTTGATAATAACCCCTCCTGTGTGAACCGTGTGTATTTTGCTTAGTGAAGGCTATTGAGCCCACAAGTGTATTCTTCCAGGGAGAAATATTTATTTCATTTTCTACTTTGGGAAGTTTAAAGTGTGCGGACTGTGTCCCTCTTTTGTAACAGACGTTACTGTTAATTTTAATTGTCAGTTGAAGTTGGGTGCTTAATATTTCTTTTTACAAGATGGATTCTTTTAGATTTCTGGTTGAAAGCTGGGAAAGGAAATGGGATTTACTGGACAAAGCCTTGATAGTTACATTACTGCTAAAATGGCTATTGAAGAGAAAAAGGAACAGGAAAGACTAGCTCGAGAGGAGAAAAGACTAGCTCGTGAAGAGAAAAAGGAACAGGAAAGACTAGCTCGAGAAGAGAAAAAGGAACAGGAAAGACTAGCTCGGGAGGATAAAATCGAACAGGAAAGGATAGCTAGAGAAGATAGAGTTCAGGCAAGAGAGGTAGCCTTCAAAATGAAGGAAATTGAGTTAGAACAATCAAGATTGGAATTAGAAGCCAAGAAGGTAGAACTATCTAAGCAGAAAATAGATGAAGGGGTACTGGAATACCCTTCCCAAGAACCTAATATTAGGATGCCTCAAATACCACCTTTCTCAGAACAAGATGACATAGCGGCATATTATTACGAGATTCGAGAGTACTGCTACTCTCTGTGACTGGCCAGTAGATTCTTGGGCTACTAGGCTTGGCTTACTACTGTCAGGTTCAGCACTAACGTCTATTCCACTCTACCCTATGATGTTATTTCTAGTTATAGCCTGCTGAAGAAAGCTATACTCCAGGCTTTCAAAAAAACTATCATCAATTACAGGTCGGAGTTTAGACACATTAAAATAACTCCTCATCAAAATTACATGCAATTCTTACAACACTTTTCAGATTATTTGATTCGTGGATTGATAGTGCTGAGGTTGACCACGATTTCGAATCTTTACGAGACCTGATGGTAAGAGATCAATTCCTTTCTTCTGTAAACTCTGACTTACGAATATTCATTAAAGAACGAAACGTTCATACGGCTGCAGAAATGGCACAAGCTGCTGATATATTATGCGTGCGCTCATAATAACTACCCTAAAGAGCGTAGCAGATATAAGCCTGTTGTGCCTAAGCAATCTGAGGGATCCAAACCCTCCGTACCTAAGAATTCCACGGCCTTCACAGTAAAGTGTTTCAACTGTAATGATGTGGGGTCATAGACGTCCGACTGTCCTAGAAAAAAAGGTGAAAATGTCGGTAAATGTTTCACTGAATCAAACATAAACGCACCTTTTAGTGAAGGTACAGTCAATGGTATGAATGTATCAACCATTCTTAGAGAACAGGATGTTTCCTGTATTGTTATCTCGAGTAAGCTTTTCCCTAACCTAGATTCTTCACGTTATAAGTCCACTAAATTAACTGACTATTTAGGAAGAAGCGATTCTTTTCCAACAGTCAGATGTTTTGTTAGGTGCAAATGGTTCTCAGGATGGGTAGATGCTGTAGTTGCCCCGATAACCTCATGTTCTGTTTTGGTTGGGAAACATACAAGGGGCTACTTTCCCATCTGAGAAGGACTGTTTGGAATTTGGAGTTTCCAAGGAAGGGTTGGACCTAATATCTCTGTTTCTTCACAGATAGTTCCAGTGGAGATTCAGTTGGGTAACCTAAATCAGAGAGCTGATGGTTACAAAACTCCGGTAACACCTTTAGTAAGTCAGTCACTTGAACTGGACAACGCAGACGCCAGTGGGAAACTACGTGTGGCACAATCTATACAACAACTAGACTCGATTAACGTCGTTACCAGAGCTCAGTCTAAGGTAAAACCTATCCACCCATTAGTTTCTTTCCAAAGGAAAGCCAATCGAGCTGTCTCATATAGATTTGGAGGGTCTTCAAAAGACTTGTCCTTCCTTAGAGGAATCTCGGGAAGTTAGCTTTAAATGGCAAGGTGACCCAGAGAAAGAAATTTTCTTACAAGTTTGAGTTCAATCACGATCTTTTGTACAAGACTATAGTGTCTGCGGACAAGCCCAATGACGTTGGTCGAAGCCTGTTAGTCATTCCGCAGGATTGCCGTGAAACTATTTTAAAGATTTCTCATGACTTGCCAGTCTCTGGCCATTTTTCACATAGGAAGACCTATAATAAAATCAAGGACCTATATTTCTGGCCTAGCATGTCCTCTGACATCTATAAGTACTGCAGATCATGTCACGTATGTCAACTTTCCACGCAGAAGGGTTAGAACTAGGAGAGTTCCTATGGTAAAGATGCCAATTTTCTCAGTCCCTTTTGCAAGGGTTGCAGTAGATATAGTTGGTCCTATCACACCTCGCTTCATCAGGAGGTCATAAATATATTTTAAACTATGATTGACTACGCGTCCAGCTTCCCAGAGGCGGTACCCTTAAAATCCATTACGTCCATAGAAGTCGCAGAAGCCTTATTTTCTATTTTTTCACGTGTAGGTATACCTCGTGAAATTCTGTCGGATAAAAAGGGGCTCAATTCACTTCAGAATTAATGGAACACGTTTATCAACTTGTGGGTGTTAAACCTCTTTTCACTACACCTTACCATCGATGTGTAACGGAAGAGTGGAGCGACAACATGCCATCCTAAAGTCAATACTAAAAAAAAACTATGTATTCTTAAACCAACGGACTGGCATAGATTTTTACCATGTGCTCTTTTCGCAATGCGCGAGATTCCAAGTGATTCCCTTGGTTATTTCCCCTTTTGAATTGCTTTATGGGAGACAAGCTCGTGGTCCACTATCTATTTTGAATGAACTTTGGTCCAAAGATATCAAACCTGAGGTTCAAAACAGCTATCAGTTTCTTTTAGATCTAAGGGAAAGGTTGGAAGAAACCGCCGATTTGGTCAGTAAAAACCTAGAGATGTCTATGGAAACGTACAAGACCTATTTTGACCATAAAAGTTCCAAGCGTACGTTTAATGTTGGTGATGAAGTTTTAGTTCTCCTACCTGACAAATCCAACAAATTGCTAATTACATGGCGCGGACCGTATAAAGTAGTGAAGGTCTGCAATAAGGTAGATTATATCTTGGATGTCAAGGGTAGAGAGAGAGTGTATCACGTCAATATTTTGAAACGGTACCATAGAAGAGAAGTTAATCTTTGCGTAAATGCCTTTGACGAAGATACTTCTTTCCGCTTGGATACAAGTGGTGATTCGTACGAATGTAGAGTTTGTATTATAGATGACGAGTCTTTTACAGAATCGAAGGAACTACTGGATATCTTAACGCATGATCCCTCACCAAAGAAGTCAAATGTCAACATTAACAACGACTTGTCAAATAAACAAGTCTCAAGTAAGTGCCTTAGTAAATTCATTTTCTGACGTATTCACAGAGGTACCAGGACTTACCACCACTATTGTACACAAGATTGAATTGTCGGATCATGAACCAGTTAAAGCGGAAAATCTACCCTGTTCCCGTTCACTTACGGAAAACTTTGATAATGAGGTTGACAAACTATTTAACTTAAATATCATAGAACCTTCGAAATCAGCTTTCTGTTCACCAGTTGTTATGGTTAAGAAACCCGATAATTCTTACCGACTTGCCCAAGATTTTCGTTATTTAAATACTATAACTAAATGGGATGCAGAACCCATGCCAGTAATTGATCATGACTTGTATAAAATTCCATGACTGCAAATTATTCTCGGAATTAGACATCTCCAAGCATACCATCAAGATGCCATTACACCCAGACTCGAAACCATACACTGCTTTCCCTACTCATGAGGTCTAATGCAATATCGCACAATGCCTTGTCGGCTTGGTTACCGCATGTGCCACGTATATTAGGCTTATGAGGATTAGTTCTTTCTGATCTAAAGAATGTATCAGTGTATTTTGATAATATTTATATCATGACAAATGCCTGGGAAGACCATCTAAATACACTATCGCTTGTTTTGAAAAGACTAAGAACTCATGGACTTACAGTTAAACACAAAAGTGCTTTCTTGGCTATCATAAGGTACAATACCTTGGGTTCATTATCTCTGATAACAACTTTTCACCACTTCCTAATAAGGACCAAAGCTGTTTTAGAAAGTACGTTCCCTGCTACTAAAAGTTATTAAGAAGTTTCCTTGGATCTGTAAACTTCTATAGAAATTTCGTACCAAATCTAAGTAGCTTAACTTCAGTTCTTACAGACTATTTGAAAAAGGGTGTCAAGGAACCTCTTAGTTGTTCTGAGGAAGCCAACCAAAGCTTCGAGAAATTAAGAGTATATTTTCAAACCCCCCTGTCCTAAATTACCAGATATTAATAAAATATTTTGTCTCCGAACAGATGCCTCCCATTCTGGACTCGGGGCTGTACTACTTCAATATTATGAGGAGACACCTTTCCCAGTATCTTTCGCCAGTAAGAAGCTTCTGCCCAGAGAAGAAAGATATTCCACTGTGGAGAAAGAATGTTATTGCTTTAGTATGGGGTATAAGTAGATTTAAATACTTACCTATACGGTAAACCCTTTGTGCTTGAAACAGATCACAAGCCACTGATGTACTTGGAAAACTTTAAAGGGTCAAATAGCAGACTCTTGAGATGGGCTCTGGCTATTCAGCCCTATAAGTTTAAAGTCGTTTATATTTCTGGCTCTGAAAACCACTTTTCAGATTGGCTGAGCCGAGGTTGTATATTTAGTGCTTTTCCCTCTGTTCGTTGACTTATTGACTCCGTCCATAAGTTTTGGAAGGGGGTATTGTGAGGGAAAAGTAGGTGTAAGTGGGGATTAAGGGTTGTTCGGGCAACCAGGAACCATTAGCGAGTTACGTTGCGCGCGCACACACCCCCCCCCTCTCTGGCGGGCTGGGGCAAAACTAGTTCCTGGTGTCCGATTTGTTAAAGTTTCTACTCCTGGTAATATTGACCTTACCTGGTGTGGATTGAAGTTTGGAAGTCACTTCGCCCACACTCTTCTCCTAATTCATGGTAGGGTGATCTCCAGGAGTATTACTGTTTGTTCTTTTCTAGTGTTTGCTGGTTACCAGTAATGATTTTGGGCATTTATCATTCTTTTTCTTTTTTAAAATGTTTTTTATCATGACTATGGGTAACCAAGTTTTATTTTCTCTTATTTGTCAGCTCTGTTCCTGGCGTGGTCTTCCAGGATAGACGCCAGATAAAGGGCAAGACGTGTGTTAATAATACTTATTAACATTATTCTACAACTACCCGGCCCTTACCTATTCTACTTGTGCTCCATCCAAGTGGTAGGAGATTCCAGAACATCGGATTTACCATCTTCCCAGGATAACCTACATAAATAACATCAGAGGAACTATCCAGGGCCATACCTACTCCTACCCAACTACAAGAACTGAAGGCCATTTTTTTTTATTATATTTAAATTTTAAGTAAAATTCTCAAAAATCATTTTTCTTGTTTTTCCATTATTTTCTTTTGTTCAGTAGGAAGGCGTTCCACTGACACCTGTACTTGGGAATCTACATTGATAAAAAGCTGACCTTTCAGAAACAGGCCGAGTATGTCAGGTCACGTGCTCTACTCAGACTCAACGCCATGAGAGCCATGACGAGGCACCGTGCAGGGGCAAGCAAAGATGTACTTCGCTTGTACTATATACAAGCTATACGCTCGCTTATTGACTACAGTGCACCGGCTTTAGCTCATCTCTTCCCGCAGAGCAGGCAAAGGGTGGAGGCCGTACAAAACCAGGCGATAAGAACTATGCTTGGTGCCCCCATCTGGACCAACACAGTATGTCTCAGATCTGAGGCCCGGCTTCCTTCCTTGGCTGACAGAGTGTAAGATACATAAACGCCTGCAAAGTGCCGCGATTCTGCACCGGCAGCAAGGTACCCCACTAAGGAGACGGATATTAACAACCATGTCACAAGATCCCACACTCTTCATGGACTACTCCTGGATTCGTTCGTTTTGTGCTGCTGGGCGGAAGCTGCTGCCTGTACAGCTGCTCTGTGAGAAGAGTTGTGACCTTCCTGTTGCTGGGTACCATCCACCACCTCCCTGGCGCCCAGATCCAGCCAATGTTTTCATCATGCAGCTGCCCATCTCTAAGTGTCTCTGCTGTCGAGACACCCTCAGCAATCATGCTGAGACAAGCATGGCACTGGCAGAGGGAGGCACATGTGCAGTGTATTTCACAGATGGTTCTGTCGACCCTGATAGGAAGAGAGCAGCAGCTGGACTGTACCACAATGGTCACACACAAGGCTGGCGACTCCCTGACCACTGCACGATCCTTCAAGCTGAGCTGGTGGCGATTCAGCAGGCATTGTCACATGCCCTACGACATCGACTCCGACCTGTCATACATGTTGATTCCACCTCTGCAATCAATGCCCTCTCCCATCCTCATCACCTCATCACATCGATCCTGAGCATAATGACAGCCTTAGAAGTTCAGGGTAATAGATCGACATTGAACTGGATCCCCAGCCATGCTGGCATCCGGGGAAATGAGGCGGCAGATGATGCAGCCAAGGCAGCAACAGACTATCCACATGTTGGGATTACTGTCCCAATCAGCCTACGACAGACCAAACTGGTGGCTGCCAGAGCCACGAAACTTATGGGGGAGGTCTTAGGTGATACCCCATCTCAACAGTGGTACCGAGCAGCGAGATCAGGGAGAACCCCCTCCATATGATAGAAGCTGGTCCAGAGCGCAGTGTACCGCCATCCATCGGCTTCGTTTGGGCTTTCCCACAGCCAAGATGATGGTAGACAAGGCTTGAGGAGGAGATGTGCCAAGTACTGTCAGCACGTTGTCCAGCGGCCCTAACACACTATCTTCTAGAGTGCGAAGCTACTGAGACACTCCGCAGGCAACTAGGGGTGATATTCCCTCCCGAACAGGACCCAGAGATGACTGCGGCCACACTAGTGTATCATGGGGTCAACGAACCAGACAAGCTGTTTCCTGTAATAATGACATATCCTCCTCCTCGCTAGTGTCCATAGTTACATATGGTGTCGCTTATGAGATGCACCAGTTGAACTGACCAGAGGGGCGCTTGAGCGGCATGTGTCGCATCATTGTGGAAACCTTTCTCCATCGGGAGCCAGAGACTGGTCATCGCAAGATTGGGACCCGTGCCAGGACTATGGTCTTGGCGAACATTATACACATACATTCTCTGTATTTGGACAGAAGAAGCCACTCGCGGCGAAACGTTTCCTTTAATAAATGTCCTGAACTGTGCATAAGTGTCTTTTCCCACACGTAAAGGACCTGCCTAGTATGGGACAACAGGCCAGCTGCAGTGTTCCTCCTTTCTTTTGTTCTTATGAAATTTATTGTTCCAGATCACTGGCGCACTTCAGCTCAAAGTCTTTAAAACCAACTCAGGCTTCAAACTCCTTCTTGACAGACATTCCTATGAAACGTACACCTCAACCGAGACAGACAAAAACTTCTCAATGCAGGCTTCGCTTTATTTGGACTCCTGAGCACCGTGCCAAATGTACAGTGATCGCAAAACATGTAGATTATTCTCTCCTGACTGCCTATGACACAGACAAAGAAGACTTAATCAAAGACATTAGTACTAAGAACAAAGTCTCTGTTGACGATGAGTGATTATCAAATGGTATACAATACCGACAGGTTGGTATATAAGACACATAGGCAACATTTAGGCAACTTTATTCCGATGGTGGAACAAGAGGGTCCCTGGCATACTTCGTCGGTGGAACTGAAGAGGCACTGGTATCTTTTGAAATATCAATATCTTTGTGGATTGCACTAAAGGTTTAACTGGCGGGGTTTTGGTGCCCGTCTCAGTTTAACTGGGGGAAAAAATTTATCTGAATGATAAATCTGAAAAGATTTATCTGATGATAAGCAAAGGCTATAGGCGGAGCTGAAGTTTTGTAAGCAAATAATGGACTATGCTGATGGATCCAGATGTGGGTGAAACTTTTTTGGGTGTCGTGTGAAAGTTGAGTCGAAATTACACAATTTACGGTAGGAGGAACTTCGGATTGGAATTAATGGCGAACTAGCATTAGCAATGCAAGGTGGTCGAGCACGGAGGGAAGGCACCGTTTGTTGAAGTGACCCTTTCATGGGTGACTTCCTTGTGGCCTCTTCAAAGAAAGACATTTTTCCTCCTTCGAATGACATTTGGTCATTTTTCATATCTTCAGCAAATGGTGTATCCCTTCTCCTCGATGAGGTTTACTGAAGCACAGACACTATGGTCGCCAGACGCACTCCCCCTTCACCGC
>NW_026468556.1:0-11894 GCF_026875155.1 Cherax quadricarinatus | reverse complement strand
CCCTCGTCGATGTAACGCAATTTTTTCGTCAGTGTGAGAGGCAGCAGAAAGACGACTAAACAATTTTTTACTCTCCATACCATCAACCTCATTTTTTCAAAAGTCGTTACAGTGATAATTTTTTTTTTTTTCCATAGGACTTTTGCGAGTGTTGAGACTTTTCTTTTTGTGTTTCCAGGTTTTTTTCTTAGTGAATTCAGGATTTGATGGGGACTCAGGTTTATAGACTGTTTGCTTTAATTTTTTTTTTTCCCCCTTAATTTAGTGTTAATTTTCGTGATTATTTTATGTTTTTGTTTTGTGTGTCTTTTTATACATTGAAGTAAGTATTAGTGTTTTCCTTTTGTTGTATGTGAAATTAGCAGTTAGAACTTGGTTTACCTTCAGAGTCGCATTTTCTCAGTATTCAGTAAAGTATTTCAGAAAATTTTTCCCACTTCATATTTGCATCCAACTCAGTTTTCCCTGTTATTTTTTTTTTTTCTTCCCAGTTTTTGGTTTTTTTGGTTTGTTCCCTGTGTGTTGAACATTCTTATGTTCATATTTTTCTTTTACCCAGTGTTAATTTGTCTTATTTCCACAGAAAAATAGTGCCATTATTTTTTGAAAGAAAAAATCATTTTTACAAATTTTTTTACACATCAAGTTTCTAAAAAGAAAATTCTAGTATTGTGTTTATGTGTGTGTTGTGTTCTGCTTACTGTAAGTGTTCAAGCTTTTGTTCTGTGTTTTAGCACCTTTTTTTTTTATGTTTAATTTGGGGAAAAAATTCACTCCGGGGCAATTTTAATTCTTCTTTGAGAAATTGTTTTTTTTGTTGTTAAGTGTTTTTAAGTTGCAGTTAAGGTTAGAGTGTTAATGGGCCCTTCCTTGTATATTTCTTTTTTTGTGTGTGTAATATTTTGTATTATTGCAAATTTTTCATTTTTCTAATTTTGTGCAAATATTGTGTTTCCATTAAAGTTTTTGCAGAAAATTTTATGCAGTACTTGTTGATTTGCCCTTGTATTTTGCAAAACTGCCAGTTTTTTTCAGTGCCGTTTCTTTGCCTGTTTGTGATAATATTTTATTCTTTGTGTGCCATTTATTTTATTTCGTGAAAAAGGCCCGTTTTATTTTTTGCACAAGTTTTTATTTAGTCCATTTCATCATTTTTTTGTGTATTTTCCCCTTTTCATTGAAAAATAAAGACAGTCATGTGCCATTATTCATTTAAGTAAAAGTCGAGCAAATCAGATTTGAGTAAAATACAAATTCTCTTTATTTTCAAGTGTTGTTCATTCAGTTGCATTTTTTTCTTGTGTGAGTTCTTTACTTTTGTGTAAAACCTGTCAACTTTTAATTACTTTGCAGAATCGTTAAGCATTTTTTTTCCATTTTGGGCCACTGTGTTGTGTGTTCCCTCAGCTCATTTTTTTTTTGTTTCTCTAAAGTCTTTTTTTACTTTTGCAAATTGTCTAAGTTTCTCAAGCGATGCCTCGCACTGTGCTATACAACCCTTAATGCGTCAGCCCAAAAATTTGAGTAAAAATCCTTATCAAAAAGATGACATACTCAACCCTTCTAGCCTGCGTAATTTTTAGTGTATCTGTTTGATGTAGCCATTGTTCAATGGTGACCCCGACAACCTGAAGGTTTGGGTTTTCGCAGTTAGAGCCAGAGCTAAAGCTTCAGTTGATGGTCTTCCCTCGAGAGTTGTTTTAAAAAGTATCGAAAGGGGAGCCTAACCCCCTTTTTCCCAGCAGCCTCAATGTATTTAACTTAATTGTATGAAGGACTTCAAGATTAACCAGGGGAAAGTTTGAACAGTTAATTCGAAAATTATTTAAACCCGGTGCGAAAAAACCGATCCGTTGTTGTTCTCAAAGAATTAGTTTGCCGCCCCGAGCCCAGAAGAGTCATTAGATGAGTTTGCTTTCATCTTAAAAACCAATTCCTCTTCATTAAAGCAGGTAAAAATTCAAAGTCCCTTAAAAGTAACGAAAAACCCACCCCGATGGGTTTGCCAAATTAGCTGTATTTGGAGTTTTAACAACTAATGCCACGCATTGGTTGTGTACAATTTCAAGTTGCTAGATGACATGGGCCCATTTGAGCTCAAATCTGTACAAAAATTTGTGCCCCGAGGGAACCTTCCTTATGTAAGTCTATACCAAACACCTTGTCAACCCGTACCTCCTCTGTTTGTCTACTCCCAAAAACCCCAAAACCTTTAATCACCCGCGCCCATCACCCAAAAGCAAGTTTTTAAGGCCATCTTCCGTAGCACCCGTAGCACGTCAGTCCCCCACAGAAAAAGGTTGCTCATTGTGGTTACCGTGGCATTTGCTATTAATTGTCATGCAGTCACCCTAAAAAGCGTCGTACTGTGATGAGTACCGTAGATTTTCCCCTACTGTATTACCCTAGAATTCATAAACATGAACATCTGGTGGAAAAATGTCCTAAAACCCTTCAGTACTCGGGGCTTTCCGTGGCCGTTAAAAACCGCAGAACCGTAGAGGAAACGGGCATGTGGTTCTAAAAATAGCCAAAACCAGGCTCTTCTTCCAATTGGGGGGGAACTCGAGGCCCCAGTCAAACCGTCCATGGTGACAGTGGTGATAAAAGAGTACACCCTCCCCCTTTCCCAATTTCCCTTTTAAGCCTTAAGCAGTCTCAGAAAGACAATCCTGTGATGAGTTTTTCACACTCTCTGATGTAGAGGAATTTGGGGATGGAAGTAGAAAAAAGCCTTTTCCGATGAAACTACCTTTCTTTTTTGCATTAAAATCCTAACGTAAGATTGGTCCATTGTACAAACTTCTGTCCATAATGGCCCGTTCTGTGTTCATGGACTTGGTGCGCAAGTTAATATCATTGGGTTTAGTTTTGTTTAAAGAAAAGCGTTACCCCGTGTCCTCCTCGTTGAACCAACTACTGAAACCTCCTTTAGTGGAGTGCGGTTTCCCCTTTTGCAAGTCCGAGGTCGACTTTGCTCCCCTTTCTACCAAGGCGAGCTTTCTGTGCTTTTTTGTTGTCGCCAGATTATTTTCCCCTGGTGCCCTTTACTGGGATTTGCTTCATGCGGACCTACCATTGTGCTCAACCCGTCCCCGATGGCATGCCCAAATTGACATTGTCGTTCCATTTGGGGGGTTACCAGCTTGGATCAAAAAATCTATCATACTGCGCGGTATGATGTACGCTTAAAGCCCTTAAAAGCCTTTGCTTTCCCCCAGTAGCATACCCAAGCGGTCGGCATGGTAATTTGTCCTCCCATTGGTTCCACCTACACCTTCAGACTTGCAGGATAGTGTTCCTTTTGCCTCAAAGTGTCCGAGGACACTCGATGCCCTTTAGTGCACAGCCCTTTCCCCGCAAAGACTGCTAGCGAGTTTAGTTTCTCCCGGGGTGCCTTGTCAGAAAAAAATTACTTGAAACCAGTAATGCATTCTTGTTGATGTCACATGCCGTTTGCAGAAAAAAACGTCTCTGTTTTGGCTACAGTTAGCCTGAGTGGGTTTTAGGGGAGAGGATGTGTGTGTTGAGTGAATCCCAGGCCCTTCTATTCAGAATGCTTATTCCCCGACTGATAACTATCATGCAAAAAATTCTTTGGAGCGGCTGAATTGCTGCTGGAACTTTTTGGGGAACTTGACTAGTATATCCCTAGTGAAACACAAACATCGTATTTGAAGTGGTTTTAGGAGGCTACACCTTACTCCCCCTCCCCTCTTCCCCCCCTTCCTCGTTTGGGAAACTCAGCCATTCCCCTCTATTTATTAGGTTAGAGGGGGTTTTTTGCCAGCCCATAAATGTTTGAGTGCCCCGTGTCAGCCTTTTTGGCACTCCATCATTTCGTATTTCTCTTTGTGCCTCCTCCCTGCTACAAGCAAATACCCAAGTGGTGACGGGGGCTTAGCAAAGCCATTCAAGCAGGCTTAAAAGCGCATTCCAAGTAGCCAGAACAAAAAAAAGGTGCTGCAGTTCAGTGCAAGGTCAGCTGTATACGTATACATTCTACGTGCTGCTGGTATACCAGTGTTTCGTGGGCTTAGTTAAAGAAAAATTTAAGACATTGCAGTACTGATTTTTAAAGTGGCATGCCAGAAGTTCCCCTTAAACATGAAAGTTTGTGCTAAAAAGTGTTTGTGCTGCAATTTGTTGAAGTTTTGCCGAAGTTTTAAGTGCGCGATTTGTTTGTAACTATTTGCAGAGTGGATTTCACTGATTAGGAATTGTGTACCTCAGTGCCTACGTAGGCTTAAAATAGTGAGGAATTCTGGCCTGCTGGGTGACCCTTTAAAAAGGCCTATAAGACTCGCATGCAAATACACCCATACTGCATGTGTCCCGTGAAATGAATGTCCCTTCCCCGACTTTTCCATTTACCGGTACCCTTAGCCGTCGCCTTATTTTAATTGGGATAAGGGCGAGGTTTAACCCATCCAGGTAAAAAAAGCACTCCCAAACCGCTTTCCAAGGTAAGTTACACTGCGTTACATTCTTCTGAATCCCCCGGCTTTTTTGAACGTTTTTCAGTGTTGGCCGTACCTTTAGTGTTTTTAGAATCTTGTGTGTGAGTTGTGAATACTAGGAACACTGAATTGTTTTCCATTTTGAAAGGGTAGACCTGGGAAAATCCTTTGGGGACGGCTTTTCCCTGGTAAAAAGGGGAGGTTCCCCTTTTTATAAAAAATTTTATTTGTGCTTGAATATTTTCCACAGGAGTGAATTTGCCCCTTTCATTTCTAAAACCCCGGGTAGCGTTTAAAGTTCTGCGGGTTTAATTAATTAAATGATTTTAAGTCCCAAGGAAAAACCCCCCAAGTGTTTTGGGGCCCCGGTAATGCCCTTTGAAAACGTTTTCAAACCCGGGGCAGGAACTTCCCCATTTGGGGCCTTGTTTTTCTAGCGGGGGGATTTCCCTTCCTTTTTTTCCCTTTTTAAAACACCGGACCTTTTAAACCTCCCAATGGAAAAACCCTTTCTGTAAAACCCAGGGGTTTTTAAACTATTAAATTTTGTTCCCGTTTTTGTTTTGGTAAGGGTTGAAACTTATTTTAGAAAAGGGCCCTCGGCAAAAAGGGGGGGTTTTTTTAAAGGAAGAAAAGGGCTTTGGGCCGGGGAAGCCAAAATACAGGGGGGGCCACACCCCCAAACCCTTTTCAGGGTTTAATTTTCCTTTTCCCTTTTTAAAGGACCAATTTTAATGGTTTTTTAAAAACTTGTAAAACTATATTGGGGGTGACAAGTTTGTGGTAAAGGAAATATTCTTTTTGAAAAAGGATTCAGTTTTAAAAAAAACAACTTCCAAGAATTTGCCAATAAACTCCAGGGGGCCCCCAACCCCTAAAAAGTGCTTTTAATTTTAAAAAAATCAAAACCTTTTAACGGCCTTGAATTTAAAAATCTGGGAAAAGGGAAAGGTTTCCCCCCCGCAAATTTAAATGGGAAAAAAACTAGTTTTTGGCCAAGGGGAAAAAATTTCTCCACGTATATTCACTCCCCGGTGCACCCCAAAACAAAGGGGTTTTTTAATTTCTTCCTAAAAAGATTTTCCTAAAATTCGGATGATAAGGGTTCAACCCCGGGCCCATTTCCCAAGGGTCTAATAACTGGGGGTTGGCCGGGGGTGGCCCAATTTCACCCCCTTTGAAGGCCCCCGATGCTTTTTAATTCAAACACCCCCAACGCTGTTGAAAGAAGTTAAAGTGGGCCCTGGGAAAATACCCACTTTTCCAACTGGGTGGGGAAGGGCAAAGAATGGGGCCAAAAGCATTCACCCTTTCTAAAGGGGCCCCAGGAAAAAACCGGGCCCCCGGGGGTTCTAAACTGGTTAAATTGGATGCCCTCGGGAAAGGGGGTTGGGGCACCCCCCAGGTGCTTTTGGGGGCACGACCCCCCAACCGGAATTTCCCCTGATCTTTAAGGGCCCCCCGGGGGCCCCCAGTTATGGGGCCTGTTCGGAATCCGTCAGAAAATTGGGGGTTGGCCGTCAGGGGGGACACGTAAAAGCCTCCCACCCAAGTTTAAATCCCAGCCCGGGGCCACCCGGAACCCCAAAATAGCCTGCCAGGGGGACCACGCCCAGTGCCCAAAGTCTTGCCCCTTTTGGTTTTTACAAAAAAATTTTTTTCCCCCAACCTTTTTTAAAAGTAACGGGAAAACACAAAAAATTTTCTCCGGGAAAACAACAACTTGAAAACCCCAAGGGAAAAAGATGTGAAGAGATGTCCCCAATTTTAAAAGATTGTAAACAATTTGTGAAAGAAAGTGAAAGGCTGCTGAACAAGGGGGTTGGGTGGTGTTCTTAAATACGTAATGAGGGGAATAATACTGTTTTGAAAACTGTAGTGAGCATCAAAAACGAAGGCTATGGGTAAATGATGTGAGTAATAGTGAGGGGCCCGTAATATAAAGTGGTGGTGAAAAGGATTTGGGGATGAGGGCAAGGGTTTGTTATAATGTTAGAAAATAGTGAGGGGCTTTAATTTTAAGTGGGGGGTGAAGAGTTTTGATGAGGGGGTTTGGTGTCTATAATGTTAGTAATGGGGAAATGAGGGTTTTAATTTAAGTGGGGGGGGAAGAGTGTGAGGAGGCGGTGGTTTTTCTATAATGTTGGGTAATGTGATGAGATAATATAAGTGGTGGTGCAGAGTGTGATGGGGTTTAAAGTACATAGACATTAATGTTTGAATAAAAGTACTTTTTGACAAAGGTAATAAACACAATGTTGGGAGTGGCGCTGGTAAATGACATTTGGGAGTTTTTTGGTTTTAAATTTTTAGGGGAAAGGAGGGAAAGTGAGTGGGGGGTGTAACCTATCTCATTAACCTAAACAGTTTTCATGCTCGGGGGTTTATGAAAAACTCCCACGGGCCCTTAAAAATGGGGGGTTGGCATTATCCAATCATGGAAAAGGGGTGGACTTTTGGACATTGATAAGGTCTTTATTTTTTATGAAAAATTTTTTTTCTTTAAATGTGGGGAAAACTCGACAAAGATCCCAGGCTATAAAAGGGGTTTAAAACCCTCTTTAAAAAACTTTTTTATTTTAAAGTGGAACATTGAAACATTAGAAAAAGATTTCCGGAATTCATCATAAAGTAACCACCAAACCCAAATTGATTTTGGGGTCACAAGAGTACAGAGCCCCTGAAAAATCCCAACCCTCAAATTTTACCTTATTTTTTGGCAAAATAACCTAAAATCACAAAAACTTTTGTGTTTTTATTTTTAAAAAAAATCACTTCCCCAATAACTTCTTGCACAAAAAAAGGGAAAACGGGAAGGGGTTTACAATTTTAGGGTGTTGGGGATTTATTGGGGAAAACTCTGCTCTCCATATTTAACTTGTATGTCTGCGGGATAAAATTTAATTATTTGGGAGCCCCATTTTTGTGTCATTCTGGGGCCTACTCTTATTATTGGCGATTACAATGCGAGACCAAAGCATTGGAAACTCCAGGTTTGGGAATGTTAGGCCAAAACAATTTTTGCCACTCTTAAAAAAATTTATGATAATGTCCAAAATTTTAGGTGGGCCTTGAAACCCACACATATCTATGGAAGGGGTCCCCTTTATCTGTGCCCGGGCTTTAACATTTCTTTCTGCCCGCTTGGGTCTTCCATTGTAACAGATATAGCGTCTGATCCTTTTCCCAGGCTAACCTCTTTTAGATATTGGTAATAATCCTTCCTGGTGGGGTATTCAAAACAGAAAAAGTTTTAATGTTCCCCCAGGAAAAGCATGATGACCCTTTTTTGCCATGTGACTGAGGTTAATTCCTATGAGTGTTCCTCTGTAGAGCCCTTTAACGTGACATTTTGAGGAGTATTTCAGAAATACTTAGGCCCCCCACTGCAAACCCCTTTGGGGGACTCTAAAAACCCAACAAAACTTCCCTAAAAATCATACCTCCTTCAAAAACCATAATTATTACAATGATTCTAAATTCGGTTTCACTGAAACTTCTGCTCGCCCGGGCTAGGCCCAGCCTATAGAAAAACATTTGTTTCCCCTGGGAAAAATGAAAGGGTCTTCCAAATGCCCTTGCTGCTTTCCAGAGAGCGTTTTGGGCAGGTGCAGCAAAAACCCCTGGGAAAAAAATTTTTCAATGGTCTTAATGCTCACAGGGCCCCCTTAGCCGGGCATGGGGGGACATAAATTTGGTTAAAGGGTAACCGAATGGGGGATCGCGACCCTCCTCCCTTGCCTAGGGCGAAAGAGTTAGTTTGTGCTTTGGGGTGCCTTTACTTTTAGCTATGAAATCTTCCCCGTAAACCCCCACAGGCAAAAAATTAAAAAGGCCAAAAATGATGCAAGGTTTTGTTTTTAAATGTTTATTATGCACCAGAAACCCATCCAGTGGGCGGTAAATAAAAGATTACAGAGGGCCTAATGGGTTTCCCAAAGGTGGGGGCCCCAAAGTTTTGATAGCTGAAACAAGTTTACAGAGGTATGAATTCACAATTTACAAAGGTAATGAACTCACAATTTACAAAAGGTTTTCCCCCCCCCCCCAAAAAAGGGAAACCCCCCCGGGGGGTTTGCACTTCAAAAATTAAAAAAGGGGTTTTAAAAATTCCCGGAAAGGGCCTAGGCCAATTTTATGGAATGTTCAAAAGGGGTTTCAAACGAATAAAATGGGCCCTTAAAAATTAAATAAAAATTTTCAAAAAATTAATATGAAAAATGGTTTTAGGTAACTGGGCAAATTTAAACCCATTTGGTAAATGAGGAATTAAATTGGTCAAATGTTTGATTTATTTGGTTGCTTTTTCTTGGGCCCCCCTCCGGACCCACACCACACCCCACAACCCCCAACAAAACACACAAACACAACACCCCATAAAATTTATACACAACCCCCCACTTTAATTTACCCCACACACAACAAACAACCCCAAAACACACACATAATTTACACACAAAAACCCCCACCACACACACCCCACCCAACACACACACACACCCATCCCCCACTCAACAACAAAACACACACAACTATACTCCCCCCCCACACACACAACCCCACACACACACACACACACACACACTTCCCCACACACCCATGCCCCATATGTGGTAATGCTTTATTTACAGCTAGCAAAGTCAGGGTATTTCCCCAGAATGGTCTGTAATATATCACTGTGGTTAAAATACTTAGCCATTTCTTGAACACTTCTGAGTGATTTGTTTCTAAATTCATTAATTTTATCGCACTCCAGTACATAATGACGCAGGTGTGACAATAATCCATCTGGCAAAGTTTACATTTCGTTTGGTCTACATCTGGTGGTGGTGATTTAACCTGCCAAAGATACTTGTAACCCAGCCGGAGCCGGGCGGTAGTGACGTCCAAGAGTCTGCTTATTTTGTTGGATGCACCATAGACATGTGGCTCCTCCTGCATGATAGAATGATGATAGATGGACTCACTGGTGTCAATCTCCCTGAGCCTTAAGTCCATAAAATTCAGCTGAAGTTCTTTTCGTATTATTGTTCTCAAACTACTACCTGACAAGCCAAGATTGCAATCTACTCCCTCTTTGAAAGCATACAGATTAGCCAATTTATCAGTTCTATCATGCATCTGAAGACCAATGTGAGATGGAATCCACAGGATGTGCACTCTGACTCCACTGTCCACAATCCTACCATACGTGTGTCTGGCTTCTGACACAAGCATGCCACAATTTATGCTTAATGAGTTGAGAGCATTTATGGATGACAGAGAATCAGTTACAATTAAACTGTCAATCTTTGATACATAGATGCATTTCAGTGCAAGGAGTATGGCAAACAGTTCTGTCTGAAGGGTAGATGCCCAATTATTGATGCGTGCTCCAATTTCTTTAAGAGAGCCATCACTCTGTACGACAACAGCAGCACTACCAGCTGCACCAGTGGATTGGTGAACAGAACCATCAACGTAAATAATTTGCGAGAGTGTGTGCTGTTGACTAAGTTATCAATACAGCTAAGCTCATGTTTGGCTTCAAGGCGAAGTTTGTGGTTGGATTTAAGAAGTAGTTTGGGGGGAAATGGAGGAATGGTAGTTTGGAATGGGGTAATATTCCATGGAGTGGAGAAGTGCCGCTGTTGCCTTACTTGACATAGATCATGTATCTAATTCATGCGGAGGTCGGTTCCAGTCTTTTCGATCCATCTGGAGGAGTGTTCACCAGTGCTGAGGAAAGTTTGGAGGGCTTCTGTGCAGGGGTTTGAATGAGCTTGCCTGAGCATATTAACCCCAATTAGGATTATTTCTTCAGTAACACGATCTCTGATGCTTGGGAATATCAAGTTCTTTTTGCATATTTAAAATTTTGGCAGTACGAGGGCATCCTAGGATGATCCTCATTGCTTCGTTCTGCAGTTTTTCCAGCCCTCCAAGCTTCCAGTCAGACACAAGAGCAAGAAGTGGTGCAGCATAATCAACCAATGATCTAATATAAGCAAGATACATCTTTTCACAATTTTAACATTAGCACCATACCTGGGGTGAAACCCAGCCACAACTCTAAGTGCTCTTAGTCTTTCTTTGTATTGGCGACAAAGTCTTGTTACAACAGGTCCAAGTAGTGGAACCTCAAAGCCTAGATACCTGTATCTGCTTATATATTCTAGAAGAGATCCATCATGCAATTGGATCTGACGAACTGTGCCTCTCTGTCGAGGAGGACGCCTATTGAGTATCTTTGTTTTATCAGTAGAGATTATCAACCCCAGGTCCTGACACGAGGCTAGTACATGATTAAGAATGTTTTGGATGTTGGAGCCTAATTGGGTACTCCAAGCAGAAGAGTTTACCAGTTAGTAATTCCACAGTTACTAGTGAACGTAGCTCTAGAGCTAGTTCATGATGCACCAGGTGCTGCACACCCTGGTATGGATCGTTCTGTGAAACAAGCCAGAATGAAATACTTTTGGCCATGTATGGCAACTGACATTTCCGGGTATGTTAAGAAATGTAGTGTTTGTATGCAACATAAAGGAAATGTCAATGGTCATAATCCAATCCAAGTGTACCCAACCACTAGCAAACTGTGAGAAAGAGTTGCCCTTGACTTGTTAACCAATTTTAAATGTTCCCTCCAAGGCAACAAACATCTGTGTGTTATGGTAGACCATTTCACCAGATATTGTGAGTTAGTTCCAAATGCAGATAAGACTGCTGAGACAGTAGCTAAAGTGTTTAAAGAACGCATTATCTGCAAGCATACCACCCCTAAGTCCTTAGTAACAGATAATGGAGGTGAATTCTGTAATGAGATTCTTGAAAATTTGTGTACTTTATACAAGATCTCTAAATCCACCATTGTTCCTCATCATCCTGCCAGCAATGGGTTAGCCGAAAGAACCAATAAGAAAGTACTTGATGTCCTGAGAGCCACTATCAACCCCAATAGTGAAACTTGGGATGAAGTCATACCAGATGTTCAATGTGCCATAAATTCTGCTTACAATGCTTCCATAGGTGATACTCCACATTATGCATTGTATGGTGTAGACAAGCATTTACCCTATGAGTTGTTATATTCCACTCTGAAACCTAATTACAACCCTGATGATTTCGTAGCAACTCGTACCACCATAGCTCAAAGTGATTTTAGAAGAATCCGTGAAGCACTTCATAAATCAACAGCAGAATTTACTGGAGTAACTAATAGCCGTTCTAAGCCATCAAAAGTAAAAGTAGGTTCAAGAGTAATGCTGACAAATTTCAACAAAACATCCGCAATGCCTAAGCTCGATCAAAAGTTTGTCAGACCTTATCGAGTTGTAGAACATATCTCTGGTAATAAGTATAAGGTTAGAGAAATTAGTACTGGTAAGTACAAAGAATCGCATTTAGTATAATGAATTAGTATGCGATGTTTATGATATTGCACCCCAAAATAAT
>NW_026468555.1:0-13173 GCF_026875155.1 Cherax quadricarinatus | reverse complement strand
AAAAACTAGGAACATTGATCAGCTTTCGCACTTAAATTGCCCCTGTGACTATCAGTCTTTTGTTTTCCCCAAGAGATATTTTCTCTCTGGAAATCTTCTTCATTCAATTTCCTCTGTGCCTCTATTTGTGCAGTCTGCAACATAATGAGGTGTTCAAACCTCTCAAACTGTTCCTGAGAGATAGGACCAGTGGGTAATGGAGGAGTAAGGAATCTAACGTGATCTGGACAGTCCTTAATTCGGGCACCTCGTCCAGCCATCTCTAGAGAGTCTAGATCTGGTCTAGGATAAGTAGATACAGGTGTAGCATACACTGTACTAGTATGTGGCTGAGTCATACTACCAGGTACACTCTGTACTATAGTGTCAGTGAGGCGGGAAGGCGTGAGTGGAGATTCACTAGGCTCAGACACTTCTGCCGTAGTTGCTCCTTCTTCTACGTCATCAAATAGAGTCATACTTCCTAATTGTGACACTAGGCTTTCTGAATCTAAATCATAATCAGACATCTCTGTGTGAGCAGGAAACAATATATCTTTAATTAACACTCTGACAGTTTCTGCAGTGTAATTCCTGTTATATGTCACACAGAGATATTTAGCTACTCGCCAACATGTCTGAAGTTTTAATGTACTTAACTCAGACAAAGTCAGAATATCAATTAACTGTTTCACTTTGGCATACATCACGAAAATAAGTGTACTATGAGAGAGTGATTATGGGAAACTATAATCCTAATAGGAATTTTAGTGTTGGTTGTCTTAGAGCTAGAACTCATAAACAGTATTTCCATCTCCTTGGATCAAGAGACTCAGTCAGGTACATACATCCACCTGGTATGTTGTACAAGACTAAACTCAAAGTCTTCAGATTAGGAAAGTACTCGAAGTGTTTGACCATAGAGTTACTAGTACGTCAAACTGGAAAATTTCTCCAACACCTTGGATCAAGAGCATCCCGGACAGGCCCCCATTTAATACAAAATCCGCGATTCTAAAAGCTTAGAGATCTCCAGTGAATACTAGAAAGGACTGCCCTTCTAGCATCCAGCCTGTTACTGGGTTTTCGTAACAATTAGTCAGTATCCTTGTCCAATTATTCATTAGAATTCAGTATGAATTATTAGTGTTTCAGGATTACAACTGGTAGGCTACTAACTAGAGAAATTAAAATTTAATACATTTATTAACAATTGAGTTGTCTAGGCGTATATCAAATTAAATTAAATCAATATCAACAAAGTAAGAATAATCACTTCTCTCGAGTACAATATTATTGTGCTGAAAGCACATATCACATTTATAATTCTTAAGTACCGTCTGGTACATTAACATTTACTAAGATATTACAAACATGCACAAGTAATTTTGTGTGTATGTGTGTAAGTGCTCTAAGTATTTCACTATGTCTCAAGACTCGACTAGACTTAAACAAGTGACTGACAAAGTCCTCACATAAACTAACTTTTTGACTGACTGGCAACCAGAGCAGTCGGCTTGAACAATAAAAAGAATGCTAAGCCCAATATCAATACAACAAGCAACTGCAACACAATCAGGACAAGGAGATAATATAACAAACAACACTAAGTAGGGACCATCAGCAGATCCTCCACAAAAGTCACAAAACTCCCATACTACTGAATCTAAGTTCAGCATAAGAAAATCACCGAATGTGACAGTACACAGATACCAGTACAAGTTAGGTCAGAAGCTTCAGCTCAGGACCTGAGTTGCTCAGAGTGTCTTTTGCAAACACAACAAACCTCCAGAACAATGTCGAAAATCCCAGTCTATACAATGATCTGTGGAACAGAGTCTCCAGAACAACAAGATAATGAGACAGAGACGATCTTCCAACAATGGCCATAAGGTAGACTTAGGCTCACTTGTCAAGAATACATCCAACCACCAAGTGAGTCCCCTAGAACCAAGAGTGAATACTATCACAGGTTAGACACCCCCCAATCGACACGTGATAGCTCCGGTGGGCGCTGCCAGCAAGAGCCGGCAGGGAAATGAGGCAAAGTTCGATAATTACATTAGTTAGACAATCAAGACTTTGAACTGAGCACATAATATGTTACATCCTACCTAAACTACATAACTAAGTCAATAATAAAATAAAGCAATATACATTTACGATTTAGCTATATCGCAATATAAGCTATATAAAATTATATGAAAAGTAATAATTAATCTATATACACATTAAATCATTGCAACCCATTCAGGGTTGCAATTCAGGGATGCTTAATGTGCGTGGATGTGTGGCGGGAAGACACGAAACAGATGATTGCTGATGTTAGAATGAAAAGAAGTTTGGATGTCCCCTGGCCCTAAGCGAAACAAAGCTGAAGGGTGTAGGAGAGTTTCAGTGGGTGGGAAATAAATGTGGATTAAATTCTGGAGTTATCTGAAGAGTTAGAGCAAAGGAAGGGGTATAGTAATGTTTTAAATGATCATTTAAGGAAGGAGAAAGAGAGAATATGAATGTTAAATTCAAGAATTTATGGTGATTAAAGTAAAGGTTGATGTGAAAGTGGGTCATAATAAGCGTGTAATGCACCAGGATAAGAAGAGGAATGCAGAGGAGAGAGAGAGAATTTGGGAGATGTTAAGTGAAATGTATAGGAGCCTTGAACCAAGTTAGAGAGTAATTGTGGTAGGGGACCTGAAATGCTGAATTAGGAGAAACTTTTAGAATAGGTGTGGTAGGTAAGTTTGGGGTGGCCAGGTGAAATGATAATTGGGGCCCTAGATTGAACTTTGTTATAGAAAGGTTTAGTTATAGGAAATACATATTTTAAGAAAAAGAGGATAAATAAGTATGACAAAGATAAGATGTAGGGCAAATGACAGTAGTTTGTGGATTATGTATTGGTAGATAAAAGACCTGTTAGTAGGACTTCAGGGATGTACATGTTTTATAGAGGGGCCACAGATATATCATAAACCTTACTAGTTGTAGCTACCCTGAGAGTAAAAGAAGATGGGATACAAGGAGATAGACGCATCCAGGGTAAGAGAGAGGTGATGGTTTATAAACTAAAAGAGGAGGCAGTTCGGTAGATATAAACAGCTAATGGAGGATAGATGGGCTAATGAGAGCAAAGGTAATGTGGTCGAAAGGTATGTGGGTAGGTTTAAAAATGTAGTTGTTATAGTGTTCATGCAGAAAGTTTGTGGTTACGGAACGGGGTGGCAGGAGGGAAGAGAGCGATTTGTGAATAATGAGTAAAGATAGTAGTAAGGGAGAAAAAGTGAGAAGTATGAGAAGTTTTACCAAAGTAGAAGTGAGCAAGGAGGGAAATTTATAAGGAGAAAAAAGAAGAGAGGTTAAGAGAGTGTGAAGCAATGTAACAAGAGAGCAAATGAGAGAAGTGGGTGATATTTACAACAAATTTTGTTGAAAATAAGAAAAAAGTTTTAGGAGTGAGATTAAACAAGTTAAGAAAGCCTGAAACAAAATGGAATTTGTCAGTTACAAATAGGAGAGGAGAGTTATTAAATGGAGAGTTAGAGGTATTGGTAAGATGGAGGAGTATTTTGAGGAATTGTTAAATGTTTATGAAGATAGGGAAGCTGTAGATTTTCGTGTAAAGTCTAGGAGGAATAACAACTTTGTAGGATGTTGAGGAAGAGCCAGTTGTGAGTGTGGGGAAAGTTCGTGAGGCAGTAGTAAAATGAAAGGGGGTAAGGCAGCTGGGATTGATGGATAAAGATAGAAATGTAAAAGCAGTGGGATATAGTTTTGGAGTGGTTGGTGCACTTATTTAATAAATGTATGGAAGAGGGTAGGTACCTAGGGATTGGCAGAGAGCATGCATAGTTCCATTTGTAAAAAGGCAAAGGGGAAAAAAGAGAGTGCAAATTAATTAAGGGGGATAAGTCTGATGATAATACCTTGTAAAGTGTATGGGAGAGATAAATGTGAAAGAATTAAGTAGTGAAGTAACGGAAAATAGGATAGCAGATGAACAAGGAGACTTAGGAAGGTAGGGGTGTGGTGGACCAGGTGTTATCAGTGAAACATATAAGTGAACAAGTATTAAGATAAGGCTAAAGAGGTTTTGTGCATTAACGATTTGGAAAAGGCGTATGAACAGGTGGATTAGGGGGGCAATGTGGCAGATTTGCAAGTTTGGTGTAGGAGGTAGGTTACTGAAAGCAGTGAAGAGTTTTACGAGGATAGTGAGGCTCCAGTTAGAGTATGTAGGAAGAGGGAAATTTTTTCTCCCAGTAAAAAGTAGGCCTTAGCCACGGATAGTGTGATTCACCGTGGTTTTAATAATGTTATAGATGGGGTTTGTAAGAGAAGTAAAATGCGAGTCTTGGCAAGAGGCCGTGGACCATATAAGATAAAGAACACACACATATTGGGAGTTGTCACAGCTGCTCTATGCTGATGACACTGTGCTCTTGGAGATTTCTGAAGAGAAGTTGCAGAGATTGTGGATGAATTTGGTAGGGTTGCCAAAGAAAAAATTAAAGGTGAATACAGGAAGAGAGTAAGGTTATGAGATAACAAAAAGATGAGGTGAAGAAGATTGAATATCAGATGAGGGAGAGAGTATTGGGAGGTGAAACGTATTCTAGATATTTGGGAGTGGACGTTGTACAGCGGATGGGTCTATGAAAGATGAGGTGCAATCATAGAATGATGAGGGAAAAAAGAGTGAGTGGTCACTTAGGAGTCAGTGGAGACAAAGAACTTTTGTCCCTAGGAGCAAAAGAGGGGAATGTATGAGAGTATAGTATTACCAAACGCTCTTTATATGGTGTGAAGCAATGGTGATGAATGTTTGCAGCGATGGGGGGGGGGGGGGGGGGGGGGGGAGGAGAAAGGGCTGAGGCAGTGGAGATGTCAGTCTGAGGGCAATGTGTTGGTGAGAATAATGCAGAGAATTCGTAGTTTGGAAGTTAGGAGGAGGTGCGGGATTGCCAAAAACAGTTGTCCACCAGCTGAGGAAGGTTGTTGAGTGGTTCGACATGTAGAGAGAATGGAGCTAAAACAGAATGACATCAAGATGTAATCAGTCCTGTGTGAAAGGACGGCGGGGTAGTGGTCAGCCCTAGGAAAGTTTGGAGGGAGGGGGTAAAGGAGGTATTAGTTGTGTGAGGGGCTGGACTTCCAGCAGGCATGCGGTGAGCGTGTTTGAATATGAGTGAATGGAGACAAATGGTTTTTTAATACTTGACGTCGTGAGTTGGAGTGTGAGCAAAGTAACATTTAAGAGGGAATTCCAGGAAACCGTCAGGCCAGACTTGAGATCCTGGAGATGGGAAGATACAGTCCTGCACTCTGAAGGAGGGGGTTAATGTTTGCCGTAATAAAAACGTATTTAAAGCAACCCGTCTTGCAAGACAGTGATGGAGTGAATGAATGTGAAAGTTTTTACATCTTTATTTCGGGCCACCCTGCCTTGCTTGAATCGGGCCATTGGTGATAATAAAAAAAAAATACAAAATAATATATATGAATAGTCACTGAACACTTTCCTATAACTTCAGCAGCTTGCGGAAATCTTTAGAACATGGTATATCAGATGTATTTGAAACTCCTCACTCAAAAAACGAGTGTCTCTCTGCATTTTGAGGGAGTTTTGTGAATGTCACATACCCAAAACTCTCCATCTGAGCCACTTTTCTTGAAAGCAGTAGTAGGATCGTTTGTATGGGGGTAGTTATCACCAGGCTCAACAAGATGGCATGTTTGGTAATTTCGTGGCCACTGGTCTACTGCAAGTTTGCTTTTCTTGGTACTATGAATATATTTGCCTGATGACTGACAAACAAAATTCACACATATTTTGGTTTGTAGTTTGCTCAAACTTGTATATTTTATAATCATTCAACATGGAAATATCAGATGGAAAAAAAGTTTATGTACCACTTTAATCTCTTGTGTACACAATCTGAAAACCCAATCTGCATGTGTCACACTTATCCACTAAGCACATCTTGAGGTTGTAGTCCATGACAGCTACATGTTTTAGAATGGGTTTTATGGTCCTCTCTATTCCATGCCTGCCACTGTCTGCCATTTCAATTTGTGAACTTATGGTAACAATGTGACATCACGTTTGGTCCCATGTCAACAGAAATGCCATGATGTCATTGTCATGCAAAGGCCTACACCTCACCTCTGCGACGCCAGTCATCGAACCTTGGCATATACTATACAATTACCATACACTGTGCCACATATTCTGTCAAGTTCACCGCGCAAGAATTCACTGAGTAAGGGGCTTGTGTACCAGTTATTAGTTATATAAAAGATGCCCCTACCAAGATATGGGTCCAATATTGTTCAAACTACATCACCAGAGAATTCCCAATAACAATGTATTACTGCAGCCAAGTGTGCACGAATTAATATCCAAAACCAGACCACTTTTGTGCACTCACACAGTACCAATAACTATATACCAAAGTGTTTCTTCCTCTTGCTTGGTATGTATGCTTGAATGGAGTACTTCCTTGAAGCAAAATCAAGACTAATCAATAAGAAGCTTCCTGAAGGAATAAAAATGCATACAACATCTTTTGTTTCATTTCTGAACACATTCCTTATCTTATAAAACCTGTCGCTTCTGATCAGGCCTGGTTTTTGTCTGAAAGTGTAACATACATAACCGTATCAAAAACATTGACTCCTAAACTAAAACGCTGGGTGAAAACAATTTCCCGTCCACCAGTATGTGGTTAACAGTGTGCCTTATACACATTAGCATAAGCATTATTGAGGGCAAAGAACAGGTAACATCCTGCCACAGTTGGTCCTTCCCCTGTGTAGGCTGTGATCCATGGTGAAAAAATGTATTAGCCATGGTGTACTCATAGTATGTGTATGCCATCAGGTTTTCATCAAAAGAATAAATGAAAGCATTTCTAGTACAATGGTATTGTTTCCAACGTGTACACGATGGTCCGTAGTCCCACATTGTGTTTCATCAAAGTCGTGGGATTGGGAATAAAATCGTCATCTGATGCCAATTCAAGAAGCGGTCTGCTGGTGTGTTTTCTGAATATTGAAATGAGGTTGTGGTTGAGGCAGTAGTGGTTGTGCAGGTTGTGGTTGAGGAGAGTTCAGCAGTGTCGGTAGTACCAATGGCCCACTGCTGGTGCCCCATGACTTCATTGCCACCGCCACCATCGCCACCACCAGCATCACCACCTACCAATCACTTTCCCTACGCACATTAACACATCCCCATGAAACAATATCTCCATCTTCACTGTCAGGTTGTGGTGTAAGGCCCCAGGGTAGCCCCCAGATTTTACTCCTTTGCTTGAAGGGCATGAAGACACCCTACAGAACGCATCCTGCATCGAACATACTGACTGCCGTTTCATTGCCAATATTCCCCCTCTCTGTCGAAACCTCGAGCTATTTCAATAACTTTGAAATCACTATTCATTAATAAACTTCACTGCTCAGATTTGTGTCCTGAAATGGGGAAAAGTGGGTGGGTGTGGTTTTTTTCGTCCTGGTAACAGGTGAACTGAATGAGATGTGCCAAGCAACAGAGGTTAGACCGGTTCCTGGGTCATCTGGGTACAATCACTAATTACGTTACACTGGGGCACCTGCTTTTTGGTCACACCCCTCTTTAAAAAACATGAAATTCACTTTCACTGGCACTTCCATCACTGTTGAACTATCACGTGGGAACAGTAGACCTCCAGCCACCAAGGAGTGAGGTTACTTCCTTAACTCGAGGCATTGTGAAATGACTACCAAGATTGCATTCCCACAATAGCAACAGCTGAGTCCCAATTTTTTTTCACAGGGGCCCACCAACCACTCAGGCCCATTCCTCTCTTATGTAGGCCTACCACCCATTCTCTGGCTTAATTTGAATTATTATTATAATAGAAAAGAAGCGCTAAGCCACAAAGGGCTATGCAGACACTGCAGGGTAGGGAAGGAATCGAGAGGTATGGGCTGTAGAAGGGGGGAGGGATGAACAGTAGGATACAGAAAACAGCGGGGCAGGGATAGTGCGGCGTAGAGGGAATCAAGAGATTGAGGTAGTAAGAGGGCTGGGAGGCATCAAGAGTTAGTGAAAGAGTCGTTGGTTGTCCAACAAGTCAATGAAGAGACCTGATGAAAGGTTGGGTCCAATCAGCGAGAAGGTGAAGGTAAGAGAGAGCAGCAGAGTGAAGACGACTATGGAGGTAAAATTCTGCGTGCATCGTTGAATAAAGTGGGCAGTCCAACAGAATCTGTATACTGGTAATGGAGCCTTGCAATAACTCACAGAGAGGAGCAGGGCACCTCTCCATGAGAATATCCATGCGTAAGACGAGTATGGCCAATTGCAAAGAAGGAAGAGTCGTCTCCAACCTCGATCACAGGTGATAAGAAGACGGCCAGTAACCTATACTCGGTTTAATAGACTGAAGTTTGTTTCCGAGCATAGTAACCCAAACGTTGTATGCCAATGGGTGAGAAGGTGGAAGATATTGCAGCAAAAAAAATAGTCCAGTAAATGGAATACCACGTAATAAGAAACTGGTAGGTCATGTAAAGCAGACCGCGCAGCAGTGTCTGCTGTTCATGCCCTGACTTCAAACATGACCAGGGACCCCCACAAAAAACAATATCTTTATGCTTGGTAAAGATGCAGCGGTAGCCAAAGTTGGATATGGAGGACTAAGTGGTGAGGTGTATCAAATTTTTGGATAGCCCTGTAAAGCACTAAGGGAGTCTGAGACAACCACAAATGATGACACAAGGGCAATAATGCAATACGGAAAAATCAGTAAGGATGCATATAATTCAGCATGTCAAAATACTAGCCGAAGATAGTAAATGCCCTTGAACAACACTGTCCGGAAACACTGCTGCGAATCCTACGCCGTCAGAAGACTTTAGAGGCTATCTAGTGTAACACAGCAATGGCATGGAATGAGAGTGAAAGTGGTCCAGAAAAAAGAGAGCGGGAAGCGACCGAAGACAGTTGGGCTTTCGAGCAGGGAGGGAGAAAAGAACAGAACTCGAACAGCTGGAACTTCCCATGGGTGGTATGGAAAAGTGAGATGCTACATGTACATAGAAAGGTGGTAGTTGAATAGACGACAAGAGCGAATGAAGGCAAAGAGAGAAGGACGGAGTAAACCGGGGCGGCGAACAAATAAAGAATTCCCCTACTAATATCAGAGACCATTCTATAAATGTAAGGATTGCGGAGATCATGATGAGCGTACATAGTAGCCGCAGGCAATGGGCATCACGGCGATCGATCAGGATGGAAACGTTCGCTTCTGGCAAGAGGCTCTCGACAGGGGAAGAGCGAAAGCACCAAGGCATAAACGTAATCATTGGTGATGAATGGGGTTAGGCGAGAGAGTAGGCAAGATGCCCGCTGAATAGATCGGACACCATAATCAAGTTTCGATAAAATAAGGGTGGAATGTAGCGCAGGAGGGAGTCGACGGATCAGGCTCCCCACGAAAGAAGAGCAAGGGTTTTTAAGAAGTCCATCGGCTGTGACAAGTTCCTTCAGAGAGGTAATGTGAGGTTTCCAGGATAACCTCTATCACAGAGGAGGCCCAGAACTTGACGTATCACGTTTCAGGGATAACGGGAGCCATAGAGGTACAAAGGATGATCGTAGATGACAGAGCCGTCCAGTGAAAGTGATTTGTGTGTTTTAGTGCTGAAAATTAAACCCACGTGTGGTGGCCCAATTGGAAACACGGTCGACTTCATGTTGGAGAGAAACTGTAAGGAGGTGACAGTCAGCGCCTGCACAGGCAATAGCAAAGTCATCAACATAGAGTGATGACCAAATATTTGATGGAAGACTAGAGGCCAAATCATTAATAGCAAGGAGAAAAAGTGTTGTGCTCAGAACACATCCCTGGGGGACACCTTCAGCTTGGATAAAGTCCGGGGAAAGCACATTATTAACCCGAACACAGAAATGCCTGTCAGTTAAAAAGTTCTTAAGGAAGGATGGTAGATTGCCTCGAAGGCCTAAGGAGTGGGCTTGGGCTAAAATATTATACCTCCAAGTTGTGTCATATGCCTTCTCAAGGTCAAAAAATATGGCAATAACTGAGTGGTTATTCGCAAAGGCATTACGAACATACGTATCCAAGCGTAGTAAGGGGTCTATGGTAGAACGTCCCTTACGAAAGCCATATTGACGAGTGGAGAGACTGTTGTGTGTCTCTAAATACCACACTAAACGTCTATTTACTAGGCGTTCCATTACTTTGCAAACTGCACTGGTAAGAGCAATGGGACGATAGTGGGAGGTTTCATGTCCCGTAGTGCCTGGTTTGCGGAAAGGGAGAACAATGGCGGATTTCCACAGCTGTGGAAGAACTCCTTGTGACCAAATAAGATTGTAAAGGCGTAATAGGACTGCAAGGGCTGACTGATGTAAATGTTGTAGCATACGAATATGAATGTCGTCGGGCCCAGCTGCCGATGATCGACAAGTTGAGAGTGTTGCCTCCAGTTCTTGAAGTGTAAAAGGCACATTATACTGTTCTTCTCTGAGAGAAGAAAAGTCCAAGGGTGCTAACTCTCTGGCAGACTTTGAGGAAAGAAATGAGGGGCATAGATGGAGTCCCTGAGAAATACGGACCAGATGATTGCCAATTTCATTGGCAACATCTAGTGGGTTTGCTATATCAACACCGGCAACCCGCAGAACAGGAGCCGGGTCAGGAGAATATTTACCACTCAGTTTTCGTACTTTTTTCCAGACTGCACTCATAGAGGAAGCAGAGGTGATGGTGGAGACATAATCTCACCAGCAAGTGCGTTTAGCGTCACGGATGACACGGCGAGCGATCGCACGCTTCTGTTTAAAATCAAGGAGTCGCTCTGTGGTTCTATTGTACCGGTACCTGCCCCATGCAGCGCGTTTCAAACGTACTGCACGAGCACAAGCAGGAGACCACCAAGGCACGCATTTCTGAGAATGCCTGCCCGAAGTTTGGGGTATAGAATGAGAAGCTGCGGTGAAAACGGAGGACGAGAAGAGGTGTAAAAGCTCATCGATGGAGGACGAAGAAGGACCCTCTTTAAAAACAGTTAGGTGTGAGTAAAGGTTCCAATTTGCCCGATTAAATTGCCAGCGTGGGGTGTGAAGAGGTGGCGAATATGAAGGGGAAGTAAGAATGATTGGGAAATGATCACTGTCATGTAAGTCCGGGAGAACAGACCAAGTGAAGTCTAATGCGGCGGAGGAAGAGCAAACTGAGAGATCGATGCAAGAGAGAGTATGAGTCCGAGGATCAAAATGGGTGTGAGTACCTGTATTTAAAACATGGAGGGGGTGGGTGGCAAGAAAAGCCTCTAACTGAATTCCACGGGAATCACAGTGAGACCCCCCCCCAGAGGAAATGGTGGGCATTAAAATCACCAAGTAACAGAATCGGTGGCAGTAATGACGAAACAAGGAAGGCAAAATCCGGAATAGATAATGCCCAAGAAGGAGAGAGATATAAAGAACAGAGCGTATACCACCTATGTTAGTGGATACGGGCTGCTGTGTAATGCAGCGAAGTATGAACAAATAGCTGATGGTACGGAATATCAGTGCGGAGAAGAAGGGCATTTTCATTAAAGGTCCCATCAGGAAAAGGATCTGAAGAATACAATAAATTATAGCCTGAGATGTGAGAAATAACAGTTAGTTAGTTAGTTAGTTTAATATGTTTATTATGCACCCCATACCCATCCTGTGGGCGGTAGTCAAAAGATTACAGAGGTACATAATTGGTCCAGGGACTGGACTCCAAAGTTTTGATAGCTGAGCAAGTTACAGAGGTAATGAACTCACAATTTACAAAGGTAATGAACTCACAATTTACAAAGGTAATGAACTCACAATTTACAAAGGTAATGAACTCCAGGTAAGTCTGGTCACAATCATGACAAGTTACAAAGGTATTTACAGATTACAGAGGTACGTAATGGGTCCAGGGACTGGGCCCCCAAAGTTTTGATAGCTGAACTAGGTACAAAGGTAATGAGCTCACAAGTTACAAAGGTAATGAATTCTGTAGAATGGTTACTTACGTTTATACTTTGGCTACAATCATGAACAAATTATAGAGTAATGAGCAATTCACACTTCCACACCCGGTCACAACTGTAATGAGTTATTGGTGCAAATATTGATTGTTGAGTCACACACACCACACACACACACACACACACACACACACACACACACACACACACACACACACACACACACACACACACACACACACACACCACACACTTTAGTTTAATATCTTTATGCACCCCATACCCATCCTGTGGGCGGTAGTCAAAAGATTACAAAGGTACATAATGGGTCCAGTGACTGGACCCCAAAGTTATGATAGCTGAACTAGTTACAAAGGTATGAACTCCAGGTAGATCTGGTCACTAATCATGGCAAGTTACAGAGGTAATGAATCAGCTTCACTCCTATACATGGTTACAGTCATGAACAAATTACAAAGTAATGAACCACTGATACGTCCACACCTGGTCACAATTGTAATGAGTTATAAATACAAATATTAAGTGGATCATACACCCACACTAGCGCGCGCGCGCACATACACACACGAGGGCGCACGCACGGACATGTGCACACGAGCGTACAAATATTGTGCATACACACAAGGACGCACACCCACACACACACACCCACACACACACACCAACACCCACACACACACACCCTCACACACACCACACACACACCCTCACACACACCCACACACACCACCCACACACACACACACACCACACACGCACACACACACCCACACACGCACACACACACCCACACACGCACACACACACACACACACACCCTCACACACACCCGCACACACCCTCACACACACCCACACGAAATAACAGCAGAGTGTAATTTTGGTTCCTGTAAGCAAACACCAACAGGGGCAAACTGGGAGAGTAACATCTGAAGCTCACCCCGATTACCCCTGAGGCCGCGTATATTCCACTGTAAACAGACCATGATTGGCAATGATAAAGATACTTGAAATCTGCAGGTAAGGGTTCCTACGGACTAGAAGGGTTAGAAAAGTCCACATGCGGAGGCAGTGGAAAATGTTCAAGCAGCGAAGGAACGGTGCACTGTGAAAGAAAGGAGTTGGGAGAGGAGCAAAGAGGAGAAAAAGG
>NW_026468554.1:0-12670 GCF_026875155.1 Cherax quadricarinatus | reverse complement strand
GGGGGTTTTTTTGGGTTTTTTTACCTTTTTATTTTTGTACAGTGTGGTAGTAAGTCCATTGACTACTGAATTTCTCTTCATTGAACTTATATTGTTCTCTGACGCCATTTAAAGACTTGGTTATGTCCGTTTCGAGATTTGTAGTATCTCGATAGATGACATGTCACGTAATTCGGTATCATCAGCAAAGGACATCTATGTCAGACAATGAAGATGAGACAGAATGGGGGCGAGTACACCCTTGGGAGCAGAGCTTTTCACTGTACCGTCTCTGCTTTATTTCTGTTTACTAATTACTCTTTTGTTCTCTTTTGTTAGGAAGTTATAGATCCACCTACCAACTTTTCCTGTTCTTCTTTATACTTATATCGTGTGCTATTACGCATGATCGCACTTGTCGAAGGCTTACACGAGTTTTTGTATACTCATGTATCATTTTGATTGTCCTCCGTGCATCAAGATCTTGTATAATGATCTAGTAGTTTTAGAGGCGGCAGCCAGCTGTAAAGCCATGGCTGTTGTTAGGTATCCAAGTGGATGGCGATCTTGCTTCTTAGAACACCTTTCAAAGATTTTTATGATGTGCAACGTTAGCGCTATCGGTCTGTAATTCTTTGCAACAAGTTATTTATGCCACCTTGTGGAGTGGGGCTATATATTTTATTTTAGTGACGTAGTATGACTCCTGTTCCAGGTTCCCTCTCTAAAGAATAGTTAGGCACATGAAAGGGTTTCTTAGCAGTTCTTGATGGACACGGAACTCAGAGTCTGGGCCTGTCATTGTATTTCTTTTTCAGCGACCTGTCGTTGTTGCGAACCCAGAAACAAATAAATAAAGGGAGGTGCTTGAACTGACCACTTGGGTGCGCTAGGTTGTTACCTGTGCAGTACTGCCAGGGGGTGCTTTGCCGGCTCAGTGTCAGAAAGAGTGCATTCACCACAGAGTGTTCACTGCTCACTGAGCCTGACGGCCTCGAAAGAGAGATATTACCTGAGTGTGTTTACCACTTGCTTGACACACGCACGGCTGTACTGGTTTGCTGCTAGCATACACCACGCGTTAAGACAGTGAGTAGTGTCGTGTGAAGACCAGTCGAGGGTAGTGTCGTGTGAAGACCTGTACAGTCGAGGTAGTGTCGTCTGAAGAGAGTCGAGGTGTGTCGTGTGAAGACGCAGTAGAAGTAGTGTCGTGTGAAGACAGAAACTTGTGCTAACGGTGTCGTGTGAGAGTTTGTCAGCAATAACACAGGTGAAGGGCGTTAACACAATTATATGCATTACAAGTGCCATGTACATGTACAAGGTTGTATGTCTTATGACACAGAGAAGGAGTTATCATGACATAGTGAACAGGTGTCTTGTGACACGGAGAGTAAGGAGCGTCATAACAGAGACAAGGGTGTCTTATGACACGGAGTAGTAGGTGTGTCATGAGACTTAGGGAAAGGTAATGCCGTGTGACACGGGGTAGGTAGTGTCTTGTAACACGGGGTAGGTAGTGTCTTGTAACACGGGGTAGGTAGTGTCTTGTAACACGGGGTAGGTAGTGTCTTGTAACACGGGGTAGGTAGTGTCTTGTAACACGGGGTAGGTAGTGTCTTGTAACACGGGGTAGGTAGTGTCTTGTAACACGGGGTAGGTAGTGTCTTGTAACACGGGGTAGGTAGTGTCTTGTGACACGGGGTAGGTAATGTCTTGTAACACGGGGTAGTTAGGGTCTTGTGACACGGGGTAGGTAGTGTCTTGTGACACGGGGTAGGTAATGTCATTGTAACACGGGGTAGGTTAGTGTCTTGTGACACGGGGTAGTAGTGTCTTGTAACACGGGGTAGGTAGTGTCTTGTGACACGGGTAGGTAGTGTCTTGTAACACGGGGTAGGTAGGGTCTTGTGACACGGGGTAAGTAGTGTCTTGTGACACGGGGTACGTAGTGTCTTGTAACACGGGGTAGGTAGTGTCTTGTGACACGGGGTAGATAGTGTCTTGTAACACGGGGTAGGTAGTGTCTTGTGACACGGGGTAGGTAGTGTCTTGTAACACGGGGTAGGTAGGGTCTTGTGACACGGGGTAAGTAGTGTCTTGTGACACGGGGTAGGTAGTGTCTTGTAACACGGGGTAGGTAGTGTCCTGTGACACGGGGTAGGTAGTGTCTTGTAACACGGGGTATGTAGTGTCTTGCAACACGGGGTAGGTAGTGTCTTGTTACACGGGGTAGGTAGTGTCTTGTAACACGGGGTAGGTAGGTCTTCAGTGGCACGGAGGGTAGGTAGTGTCTTGTGACACGGAGTAGGTAGTGTCTTGTGACACGGGAGTAGGTAGTGTCTTGTGGACACGGGCGGTAGTAGGGTCATGTAACATGGGTAGGTAGGGTCATGTAAACACGGGGGTAGGTAGTGTCTTGTAACACGGGGTAGGTAGTGTCTTTGACACGGGGTAGGTTAGTGTCTTGTAAAGGGGGTTAGGCAGTGTCTTGTAACACGGGGTAGGTAGTGTCTTGTGACACGGGGTAGGTAGTGTCTTGTAACACGGGGTAGGTAGTGTCTTGTAACACGGGGTAGGTAGTGTCTTGTAACACGGGGTAGGTAGTGTCTTGTAACACGGGGTAGGTAGTGTCTTGTAACACGGGGTAGGTAGTGTCATGTAACACGGGGCAGGTAGTGTCTTGTAACACGGGGTAGGTAGGGTCATGTAACACGGGGTAGGTAGGGTCTTGTAACACGGGGTAGGTAGTGTCTTGTGACACGGGGTAGGTAGTGTCTTGTAACACGGGGTAGGTAGTGTCTTGTAACACGGGGTAGGTAGTGTCTTGTAACACGGGGTAGGTAGTGTCTTGTAACACGGGGTAGGTAGTGTCTTGTAACACGGGGTAGGTAGTGTCTTGTAACACGGGGTAGGTAGGGTCATGTAACACGGGGTAGGTAGGGTCTTGTAACACGGGGTAGGTAGTGTCTTGTAACACGGTGTAGGTAGGGTCTTGTAACACGGGGTAGGTAGGGTCATGTAACACGGGGTAGGTAGGGTCTTGTAACACGGGGTAGGTAGTGTCTTGTAACACGGGGTAGGTAGTGTCTTGTAACACGGGGTAGGTAGTGTCTTGTAACACTGGTAGGTAGTGTCTTGTAACACGGGGTAGGTAGGGTCATGTAACACGGGGTAGGTAGTGTCTTGTAACACGGGGTAGGTAGTGTCTTGTAACACGGGGTAGGTAGGGTCTTGTAACACGGGGTAGGTAGGGTCATGTAACACGGGGAAGGTAGTGTCTTGTAACACGGGGTAGGTAGGGTCATGTAACACGGGGTAGGTAGGGTCTTGTAACACGGGGTAGGTAGTGCCGTGTAACACGGGGCAGGTAGTGCCGTGTAACACGGGGTAGGTAGTGCCGTGTAACACGGGGCAGGTAGTGCCATGTAAACACGGGGTAGGTAGTGCGTGTAACACGGGGTAGGTAGTTGTCCGTTGTATAACACTGGGTAGGTAGTGCCGTGTAACACGGGGCAGGTAGTGCCGTGTAACACGGGGTAGGTAGTGCCGTGTAACACGGGGTAGGTAGTGTCTTGTAACACGGGGTAGGTAGTGCCGTGTAACACGGGGCAGGTAGTGCCGTGTAACACGGGGTAGGTAGTGCCGTGTAACACGGGGCAGGTAGTGCCGTGTAACACGGGGTAGGTAGTGCCGTGTAACACGGGGTAGTAGTGCCGTGTAACACGGGTAGGTAGTGTCTAGTAAACACGGGGTAGGTAGTGCCGTGTAACCGGGGCAGGTAGTGCCGTGTAACACGGGGGTAGGTAGTGCCGTGTAACACGGGGTAGGTATGGCGTGTAACACGGGGTAGGTAGTGCCGTGTAACACGGGGTAGGTAGTGCCGTGTAACACGGGGTAGGTAGTGCCGTGTAACACGGGGTAGGTAGTGCCGTGTAACACGGGGTAGGTAGTGCCGTGTAACACGGGGTAGGTAGTGCGTGTAACAGGGGTAGGTAGTGCCGTGTAACACGGGGTAGGTAGTGCCGTGTAACACGGGGTAGGTAGTGCGTGTAACACGGGGTAGGTAGTGCCGTGTAACACGGGTAGGTAGTGCCGTGTAACACGGGGTAGGTAGTGCCGTGTAACACGGGGTAGGTAGTGCCGTGTAACACGGGGTAGGTAGTGCCGTGTAACACGGGGTAGGTAGTGCGTGTAACACGTGGGTAGGTAGTGCCGTGTAACACGGGGTAGGTAGTGCCGTGTAACACGGGGTAGGTAGTGCCGTGTAACAGCGGGTAGGTAGTGCCGTGTAACACGGGGTAGGTAGTGCGTGTAACACGGGGTAGGTAGTGCCGTGTAACACGGGGTAGGTAGTGCCGTGTAAACACGGGGTAGGTAGTGCCGTGTAACACGGGGTAGGTAGTGCCGTGTAACACGGGGTAGGTAGTGCCGTGTAACACGGGGTAGGTAGTGCCGTGTAACACGGGGTAGGTAGTGCCGTGTAACACGGGTAGGTAGTGCCGTGTAACACGGGGTAGGTAGTGCCGTGTAACACGGGGCAGGTAGTGCCGTGTAACACGGGGGGTAGGTAGTGCCGTGTAACACGGGGAGGTAGTGCCGTGTAACACGGGGTCAGGTAGTGCCGTGTAACACGGGGTAGGATAGGTATGCCGTTAACACGGGGTAGGTAGTGCCGTGTAACACGGGGTAGGTAGTGCCGTGTAACACGGGGTAGGTAGTGCGTGTAACACGGGGTAGGTAGTGCCGTGTAACACGGGGTAGGTAGTGCCGTGTAACACGGGGTAGGTAGTGCGTGTAACACGGAGGGTAGGTAGTGCCGTGTAACACGGGGTAGGTAGTGCCGTGTAACACGGGGTAGGTAGTGCCGTGTAACACGGGGTAGGTAGTGCCGTGTAACACGGGGGCAGGTAGTGCCGTGTAACACGGGGTAGGTAGTGCCGTGTAACACGGGGGTAGGTAGTGCCGTGTAACACGGGGTAGGTAGTGCCGTGTAACACGGGGTAGGTAGTGCCGTGTAACACGGGGTAGGTAGTGCCGTGTAACACGGGGTAGGTAGTGCCGTGTAACACGGGGTAGGTAGTGCCGTGTAACACGGGGTAGGTAGTGCCGTGTAACACGGGGTAGGTAGTGCCGTGTAACACGGGGTAGGTAGTGCCATGTAACACGGGGTAGGTAGTGCCGTGTAACACGGAGTAGGTAGTGCCATGTAACACGGGGTTGGTAGTGCCATGTAACACGGGGTAGGTAGTGCCATGTAACACGGGGTAGGTAGTGCATGTAACACGGGGTAGGTAGTGCCATGTAACACGGGGTAGGTAGTGCCATGTAACACGGGGTAGGTAGTGCCATGTAACACGGGGTAGGTAGTGCCATGTAACACGGGGTAGGTAGTGCCATGTAACACGGGGTAGGTAGTGCCATGTAACACGGGGTAGGTAGTGTCATGGCTACATTGTTAGTGTGATATTAACGTCAAAGAATATACTCTTATTTTATTATGTTTCTGTGTAAATCAAATAACTGTTGTATGATACAGCAATAATTTTACTAGTAAAGATTATGCACTATTGTAAGTTTGTGTACTCCGGACTATGTTGCATGTTGCAGGTTTGTACTCCGGACTATGTTGCATGTTGCAGGTTTGTACTCCGGACTATGTTGCATGTTGCAGGTTTGTACTCCGGACTATGTTGCATGTTGCATGTTGCTTCATTGCCAAATTTGTAATGTTGTAATAGTGGTGTTAGGATTATATTAGAAATTTTTCAATTAACCAAATTTTGAGTCACGGTCATAAAAAATTGATTTAGTTTGTCGACGTTTGGTCTGACTAACTGCTCACTAGACGCTTAGGTCATACTGGCACTTCAGTATCTCACTTATTTCTTTGCTGTCATCTATGTAAGTCTCATCTGTGCTAGTCCCACCTAGGAAAATTAATATACATATATATATATATATATAATTTCATTTATGGCTTTAAGTTCTTCCTGAGTATCTTGTCTCCTATATGATTCCCTAAGCTTAAGTTCGATATTTTCTAAATCTCTTGCCAGTGCATCCTTTCGCATTTCATATATACTGGCCCTTTCAGCAGTTCTGTGATTCTTCGCCTTCGTCTGTAGAGGAAGCGTCTCTCTCTTTCTAGTTCACATCTTCTCTTCTTTTTTCTTAGGGTAAGGTGCCTTGAGCACACCTCAACTGCTTTAGAGTTCATTTTTTTCTAGGCAAACGTTCGGATCCATGTTGTTTAGGATATCTTCCCAGCTTGTTTCATTTAGGATTTTCCCTCACTGTATGCTTGTGTTATGAAAGATGAATTTGGTGAAGGCACTGATCCCATTTTGCTGGTACAGACATGTATGCTGCACATGCAAGTCTGTACTTATGATCTGGGTGTATTCTCTTTGATACTGATATATTTGATACCAGGTCATCATTATTAGTGAATATGAGCTCAAGTGTATTTTCCACTATTTGCTAGCTTAAGATGAATTTGTTGCAGAGATTTAATAACTCATGTGTGTGTCAATTTTCATCTGCGCTGCCTCCTGGGGTTATCTCTGCTAAAATTTTATTTTCCACTTTTTTTCCATTTTGGGTGACCTAAGTTGAAATTACCAGCAGCAAGATGTTTGGGGTAGTGATCAATTTTTAAAAGCTGTTCACACACACACACTCACACACACACACACACACACACACACACACACACACACACACGATCCCTGCAACCTCAACTAGGTGAGTACACACACATACACACACACGGACGGAAACCCAGAGATCTGGTGGACGAACCAGGGAGGAAAGACTGGGAGCTAGAGCTCCAAAAAAGGGAGGAAGAGTGGGAAGGAAGATAGTAGAGCTTGGTAAAAAAATGGAGGAGCGGATAGCTGAAGAGTGCGGAATGGGAAGTACAGGTCTTAGCAGCAGAAAATTAGGATACATGCTTAGAAAGAAACTGCAAAGCCTGAAACAGATTGAGGACAAAATGACAATTCAGGTGTGACATCAGGAAATTCAAAGCAGGCGCAGACAAGGGATGGTAAGCAACAACGGAGACAATGCCGTACATGAAGGCCCAAACAGACCCACGGGGGGCCAGGGAAAAGACAAACGAGCACACTAAAAACAAACGACAGGTCCGAAGACAATGAAGGTATCCTATATGCAGAAAAATTCCCCCCCTAACACCCAAACTGCATAGAAAAGGGACAGCGGGAAACAGGAAAAAAACAGCCCAGGGAAAAGAAGTTTCAATATGACAGGGACTAAAGGGCAAAAACCCATGTCAAGGGAAAGGGAAATAAAAGCCTCGGGAGGACGCAGATGGAGACTCAGTGGGGGGAGGAAAGGGCGGGTCGTTTTTGTGAAAGGGGCTCCAAGAACCCAAAGGGGGGCCCAACTTTAAAGAAAAAAAACCCAGGGGGAAAAAAAAAAATGATTAAAGGGCATCTGAAAACAATAGGGGGGGGAAAATATGCCCCAGGTGAAAAAATTTTTCAGAGAACGGGTGGTTTGCGAGGGGAAAGGGAAAACGGCCTGTAAGAGTAACTTTCAAGGAAAATCATTTTCGAACCAGGATTCGCAAAAGAAACCAAGACTGGGGGACAAAGAGGGGTACCAGAAGAAATAACCCTCGCCCGCGACAGAACACAAAAAAAAAAGGGAAACAACACTGAAAGAGGGGGTACAGAGACGCAAGGGGAACGAGAACAATAAAAATGAGCAGGCCCAACACAGGGGGAAAAGGGAAAAACACCCCCCACAGAATCTCCCACCAAAAGACTCCCCCCCGCTTCCCCAAACGAAAACTGAGCAACCTATCTAAAATCCCACCCACTTTTCCCCCCTCTGACACCAACCCCCCAATCACAAACCTAAACCCCAAAGCTGCCCCTTTAGGGGCATTCTGCCCCCACCCCCATCAACACAAACCCCACCTACACCACGGGCCCCATATAGGCCCCCACCAAGGCTCTCGCTCCCCCCCAACCCCCCCAATATTCTTGGGCCATGACCACAATGATAGAAAAAAAAACAAAAGGGTTTGGTACACAAACGGGAGGGAATAAGGAAAAACATGAGGATGGAATGAAAGAATCATTGAAAAACCCCCCCAGACATCATAGCGGGCCACAGAAAAAAAAACCGCTGAGACAGAAAACAGACACAAACCCTTCCCAAAAAGATATCAGATCCTGAGGAAAGATAAAAGGGAAAGTAAGAGGGGGAGGGGGGTTTTGGAAACTGCCATAAAACACTGAGGGGGATTTAAAGGAAATGGAAGGCAGGGACATGATTGGAGAAAAGAACACATTGTGGGTAAAATTTCAGCCCGGGAAAGAACATAAAGAAAGTCTTTGGAGTGATGTATAACCCACCACAAACGCGGGAGGCCAAAAAGGGGAGTACAAGAAAACAACAGGGTGTTTGGGGACACACTGGCTGAGGTGGCAAGAAAGGGTCACTCGAGCAGAGCAAAGGGTTTCTGGTAAGGGCGAAATTTTAAAACCCCAGGGAGATCGACTGGGGAAAAACCCGGGCCACAAAGGGGGGCCCGAAACATGAAGCCAAGATGATGGATGTGGGACTGAAAACCTCATGCATCAACATGCAGGACACAACCAGAGGAGAGGGGAGGGTGAGCCACAAGGGCTGGGTCTTGTGTTCACCCTGAGCATTTTAGACATTGAAAGGGCATCACTTATGAGAGGCCCCTTTGGGCTAGGGGATCATGTGGTTCGATTTTTTACATATAGTAAAAGTTACAAGTGGAGGGAAAGGGAACAGGGAAATGAAAGGGGGCAGGCCAAACAAAAAAAGGGGGGGCTACAAAAGGTATAGAAACTTCCCGCAAAGGGGGTTGGGGGGGGGGGAGAGAAATTTGGGAGGAAAAAAAATTTAAAAGAGATTATGGAATATGTGGCAACAAGTGAAGGAGGCAGAGGAAAGTTTTTGGGTTTCCCCAAAGGGAAACGGAAAAAATAGGAAAACCAAAACGAGTCCTTGGTTAAACCCCCCGGGGGTGGGAAAAGGGAAAAACTAAGTGCAACAGAAAAATTTGGAAAAAAGGGACAGGGGGCATAAGGAAACCCCGGAAAACAAGGGGAAATTTGTAAAAAGAGCCAAAACGAGATGCCCCCAGATAAGGAGGGAGGCCCAGCGAAAAGTAAAAAGAAAAAAGACATAGCATCGAAAGTCAAATCTGACCCGAAACTGCTGAAGCCACATTAGGAGGGAAAAGAACAGTCCCAAAGGAAACCCGGGGATAAGGGGGTGAGGAAGGAATGGAGAACCACAAAAACGATCAAGAGGATGTGAGGAGCTCAAAAACGAGATTTAAGGAAGTATTTACAGTAAGACGGGAAAGGGCCCCTGGGGGAAAAAGACCCAAAGGTGACACCATCAAGGGAAAACACCCAAAAAGTGTTGGACGACCTACATACAAAGGGGTGAGGGGGAGGGGAAAAAACTGGGTAAGGGACAAACGGGTACCCAAAGGCAATGGGGCCAGACAACATCCCCCCTGGGTCCTTAGAGAGGACAAATATGTTGTTTCGGGCCCCTTACCACAATCTTCAAAAACAACCCTGGAAACGGGGAACTACCTTAGGTATTGGGAAAAAGGCAAATGTAGTTCCCATTTTTAAAAAAAGGGGACAAAAACAAGGGGCCCAAAAAATATAGACCTGTGTCATTGACGTGTATAGGGATGCAAAATTATGGAGAAGATTATCAGGGGGAGAAATGGGGGAAACACTGGAAAAAGGAACAAAGGGTAAAAAATGCCAACCACACGGATTTACGGAAGGCAAAAACCTGATCACAAACCTTCCCGGAGTTTTTTTGATAAAATAACAGAAATAAGACAAGGGGAGAGAGGGGTGGGTTTTATTTCATCTTCCCTTTGGGCTGCAAGAAGGGCCTTTTACCCCAGTTTTCCCCAAAAAAGAGATTAGTGCAGAAGCTAGAGCATTTAGGCGCAAAAACAGGAAGGGCACTGCAATGGATCAGAGAATACCGACAGGAGGCAACAACGAGTCAAAGGGACGTAATAAAGTACCCCAGTGGGGCCCCCGTACAGCGGGGTCCCACAGGGGTCGGTTTCCCAGGGGCCCGTGCTATTTTTTTTATATGTGAACGACATGACAGAAAAGGTTTTGACTCAAAATGTCCCGTTTGCAGATGAAAGTGAAGTTAATGAGGGAAAATTTAAAACTGATGGAAAGGGCCAGGGGGACTTCAAAAAGAAACCCGGACAGACGGCCCCCTGGTCCAGCAAATGGCTTTTTCGAATTTAAAACCTGGGCCAAAAAGCAAAACATGAAAATTGGGGGGGGGGGCACAGAAGACCACAAAAAGTATAGGCTAGGGGGCCAAAGACTGCAAAAACCCCACTCAAGGAAAAGATCTTGGGGTAGTATAACACCGAGATGTCTCCCGGGAAACACACATTTAATCAGAAAACTGCTCAGCATATGGCGTTTTGGCAAACCTGAGAACAGCATTCCCGTACCTTAGTAAGGAATCATTCAAGAAAACTGTACAAACCCTGTATGTCCAAAGGGCCCCTACTGGAGATGCACAAACCCGTTTGGAAAAACCCCCAAATTTAAAAAAGCACGGGCCCCGGAAAATAGAGAAAGTACAAAAGGGTTTTCGACAAGGTTTGTTCCAGAGGGTAAGGGGAATGTCCATGAAGAAAATTAAGGGAAATCGGGCCTGACCCACTGGGGGACGGGAGGGCGGGGGAGACTTTAAAAGCAATAAAATACGCGTGAATAACAAGGGGACAAAGACAGGATGTTCCGGGAGGGAACACAGAAACAAGAGGCCAAAAAAGGAATTAAAGACAAAAATGAGTCAGAGAGATATGGGAAGTATTTCTTCAGTATAGAGTTGTAAGGGCAGTGGAATAGCCAGAAAATGCGTAGTGGGGGGAGGAAACCCATACACATTTTTAAGAGGAGTTTGAAAAGCTCATGGAGCGGGGAGGAGGGGGTCTATAGAAACCTGAAAGGGCGGGGCCAGGAGCTAGGACCCGCCCCCTGAAAACCACAAATAGGTGATACACACGCACACACACTCACACACCGCCACAACACACACACCCCACACACACACACACACACACACACCACACACAACACACACCCACACACACAAACACGACCCCTGCAACCCAAACTGGGTGAGAACACACATACACAACACACCAGCACACACATTTCACACACGCACACACACACACACAGCATTCCGATACCTTAGTAAGGAATCTTAAAGACACTGTACACCGTTATGTCAGGCCCATACTGGTATGCAGCACCTGTTTGGAACCCGATTTGAAAAGCACGTCAAGAAACTAAGAAAGTAAAAAGGGTTTGCGACAAGGTTATTTTTCCGAGCTAAGGGGAATTCCTATAAGAAAGATTAAGGGAAATGGGCCCGACCCACGGAGGACGGGGAGGTCGGGGGAAATGAAACGACATATAAAATACTGCGGGGAATAGCAAGGGGGGACAAAGACAGGATTGTTCCAGGGGGGGGACACGAAACAAAGGCCCAATTGGAAGTTGAAGAACAAATGAGTAAAGGGGGAATGTGGGAATATTTCTTCATATAGAGTTGAAAGGGCAGGGGAATACTAGAAAATGACGTAGTGGAGGCAGGAACCATACACATTTTAAAAAGGGTTGATAAAGTCATGGAGCGGGGGGAGAGAGGGCCTAGTGAAACCCGTGAAGGGGGCGGGGCCGGGGAGCTGGGACTCGCCCCCTGCAACCACAAATAGGTGAGTCAAAAGGTGATACACACGCCCCCTGCAACTCAACTAGGGAGTAACCACTACACACACACACACGCGCACACCACACACCCAAAACCCGCACACCCAACACACCACACAACACACACACAAACACACACACACACCACACACACACACACCACACACCACACACACACCCCGCAACCCAATGGGGGTTTACACAACTACACCCCAAAACACACACCCCAAAAACCACACACACACACACCACACCAACACCACAACACACACACACACACCACACACACACACACACACAACACACACACAAGGGTGAGGTCAATTTTGTCTATGGGCTCCAAGAAGCCAAGGGGAACAACTTCGAAGAATAAAACAGGAGGACGAAAAAATTTTTTTAAAGGGGCATCATGAAAACAATAGGTGAGGGCGATATGCCAGGTGACAAATTTTCGACGAATTGGGGGGGGTTTGGGGGGAAGGATAGGGCCTGCAAAGTAATTTTCAAGAAAATCATTCCCCCAGGACCTGCAAGGGAAACACGACTGGGGACAACAGGGGTCCCAGAGTATCCCTAATCGCGAAGAACACAAGAAAAAGGGACTACCGAAAGAGGGGGTACAGAGACAAGGAGGAATGGAGGCATGTGACGATGAAAGGACCCTGACACAAAGGAAGGGCAAACACACCCCGCAAAAATCCCCCCCAAAAACTCCCCCGGGACAATCCCAACAACTGAGAACCCTAACTAAAACCCCACTCACTTTTTCCCTCCCCCCCAAAACCCCCAATACAAACTCACCCCAACAGCGTCCCTTATGGGCATTCTGACCCCCCCCCCCACTCACAAAACCCCCCCCAAACACCACAGCCCCTATAGGCCCCCCCCCAAGG
>NW_026468553.1:0-13585 GCF_026875155.1 Cherax quadricarinatus | reverse complement strand
GCACACTTGATCTACGAGACAACAAACGGGCCAGTTACTGGACCTGGTTTAAATACTGCTCATCTTATTCATCTCCAAGAATGCGTACTACTGCACTAGTTGTTTTCTGAGTAGTCTCAGTCTGTGGTGGACCATTTCATATCAGTAACAAGTGTCCAGTACGTGATGTTACCTGCAATAATTGCAGGAAGAAAGGACATCTTAGTGTGCTGGTAAAGAGCATCGGCAAGTGCTTCTGCTACACTATTAGACCAATAGCACTAACATCCCATATCATAAAAAATCTTTGAAAGGGTCCTAAGAAGCAAGATCACCACCCATCTAGAAACCCATCAGTTACACAACCCAGGGCAACATGGGTTTAGAACAGGTCGCTCCTGTCTGTCTCAACTATTGGATCACTACGACAAAGTCCTAAATGCACTAGAAGACAAAAAGAATGCAGATGTAATATTATACAGACTTTGCAAAAGCCTTCGACAAGTGTGACCATGGCGTAATAGCGCACAAAATGCGTGCTAAAGGAATAACAGGAAAAGTCGGTCGATGGATCTATAATTTCCTCACTAACAGAACACAGAGAGTAGTCGTCAACAGAGTAAAGTCCGAGGCAGCTACGGTGAAAAGCTCTGTTCCACAGAGAACTTTCACGGCGCGCATAACGGAGATAAAACACCTCAATTACTGGGAGCGCTTGAGGTTTCTAAACCTGTATTCCCTGGAACGCAGGAGGGAGAGATACATGATTATATACACCTGGAAAATCCTAGAGAGACTAGTACCGAACTTGCACACGAAAATCACTCACTACGAAAGCAAAAGACTTGGCAGATGATGCACCATCCCCCCAATGAAAAGCAGGGGTGTCACTAGCACGTTAAGAGACCATACAATAAGTGTCAGGGGCCCGAGACTGTTCAACTGCCTCCCAGCACACATAAGGGGGATTACCAACAGACCCCTGGCAGTCTTCAAGCTGGCACTGGACAAGCACCTAAAGTCAGTTCCTGATCAGCCGGGCTGTGGCTCGTACGTTGGTTTGCGTGCAGCCAGCAGCAACAGCCTGGTTGATCAGGCGCTGATCCACCAGGAGGCCTGGTCACAGACCGGGCCGCGGGGGCGTTGACCCCCGAAACTCTCTCCAGGTAAACTCCAGGTAAACTGAAGCAAAATAAGTCACCGGGTCCTGATGAGGTTTTTTCAAGGGTTCTAAAGGAATGCAAAATGGAAGTCTGTGAACCATTAACTTTTTTTTTTAATTTTTATCTTTTAAAAACAGGTGTAGTGTCTGATATGGGGAAAGGGATGGCTAATGAAAATTCCTTTTTTTAAAACAAGGGGAACAAGTCGTTACCATCAAATTACCGCCAAAAAACCCTGCCCTAAAATTGTAGGCAAATTATTAGAGTCAATTATAGCCCCAATTAAAAAAAAGCCATCTCGATAAGCATAGCTTGTTTAATGTTTCTCGCAGGGTTTTACAAGGGGGCCGGTCTTGTCAAACAAATTTTAAATTAAAACTTTTTTCCCATAAAGCTTTTGAGGCTGTTGACCACGATAAAAAAATTTTTTGATATTTTTTATTAGATTTTTTAGATATTTTTTAGTTTTTTTAGTTTAGAGTTCCGCCCCAAAGACGGGTTAAAAGGAAAGTAGAGTCTGGAATTGGGGGGAAGAGTCCCCCTCGTGGTTTTCAAATCATGGCTAAAAGACAGGAAGCGGGAGGTGTCCAAAAAGGGGGTTTAAAAACCCGAGGGGGGGAAATCAGTAACAAGGGGCCGTTCCACGGGATAAAGTTTTGGGGCCCCGTTGTTTATAATTTATATCAATGATCTTGATAAAGGGAATTACTAGTGATATGGGGAAAAATTCGGGGTTTGGACACAAAGATGGGTGGATAATTGTTTTAAACGTAGATGTTGGGGAAAACTTCAGGAGGTTTTTAGAAAACCCTTACTCTTGATCAAAAAAAGTGGCAGATGCAGTTCAATGTAGAAAAAATGAAAGGGTTTTCTGAAGCTCGGGAGTGCCCAAAACCCCTAGCACTTATAATTTAAAATTAAATGTAGAATTTTCCCATCGATTCCCGGGAAAAGGCCCTTGTGGGTTATGGAAAAGCAGAAACCCTTTAAAACCCAAAGGGACAGAAATTTCCCTAAGGTACGAAAAATTAAGGGCAAATAAAATTACGGGGTTTTTTATATAAAAGGGGTGTAAGCAACAGAAGCCCAAGGGAAAAGGGGTCAAAAACCTTGAAAGGCTTTTTACATCTTTTGAAAAGGCCTCCCCTAGTTTTTATGCGCCCCAATTGGGGCTCCATTTTTACAGAATGGAAAAATTCGTTGGGAAAACTTTTCAACGTAGGAGGGACAAAAATTAAATTTAATGCATTAAAAATTTCTTCCTTATGAAAAAAAGTTTGGGAAACTCTTAAGTTACTTTCACTTTTTTGGACGAAAAATTTGAGGGGGACCTGTCGAAGTTTTTATAAGTGGAAGATAGGTATTTAAAAAAAGGGGGGATATTAACAAGGTCTTGGGTTATCTCCCCCAAAGGGAGAAAAACCCGCGTTAATGGATTTAAATTAGAAAAGTTTAGTTTTTTAGAAAGGACTTTGGAAAAAGTTTTGGGTTTTGGAAATAGGGTAGTTGATGGGGTGGAACAGTTCCCCTTTTTGGGGTTATTGAGGCTGGGCCCCCTTTGGTAGTTTCAAATTTGGGGGGGGAAAATTTCATGTGTGGGGGGGGCCCGGGTTTTGAGGGGGAACTTCCCACATCGGGGGTTTGTTTTTTGGGGTGGCTTTGGGAAAATTTTGGGGTTTGGGTAAAAGGGTTTTTTATTGGGATGAATTTTTTAAAGGCCCCCTGCCAGTATGGGCCCCCGGGCCCCTGTTTGCGGGTTGTTCCCCCTTTCTTATGTTTTCATGTTCTTATGTTAAAAACCCCGGGGGAAAACCCAATGTTTTAAACCCAGGGAAAACCCCAGAGTGTTATTTCCCCCAAAGGGTTTTAAAATCCGGCTAAGTAACCCAGGATTACCCAGAGTGTTAGAAACCCAGGAAAACCCCAGTTTTGGGAAAACCCAGGATAACCCAGGGTGTTAGTTCCCCAGGTTAACCCAAAATTTGTTAGAAACCCCTGGAAAAACCCTGTCCTAGTAACCCAGGATAACTCAGCTTTAGTAACGCAAAAAATTTCCCCCGAGTGTTAGAAAACCCGGGTTTAACCCAGTTTATTTAACCCCGGGGAAAACCCCAGAGTGTTGTTAACCCAGGAAAAACCCGAGTTTTTAGAAAAACCAAGGGATAACCCAGAGTGTCAGTAACCCAGGAAAACACAGTGTTATTTCCCCGGGGTTTAACCCCCAGAGTTTTTTAGTAACCCAGGAAAACCCAGAGTTTATAAACCGGGAAATTAAACCCTGTTTTTAGAAACCCAGGATCCCCCCAGTTTTTGAAACCCCGGGAAAACCCCAAAAATTGTTAGTAACCGACGAAAAACCCAGAGTGTTAAAAATCCAGGTTAACCCGTGTTATTTTCCCATTAAAAACCCCAGTTTTGAAACCCCCAGTAAAAACCTATTGTTAGTAACCCGGGTTTTTAGAAAAACCAGAAAACCCCAAAAGTGTTTTTAAAACCCGGGGATAACACAGGGTGTTTTTAAAGCCAGGTTTAACTGCTTTAGAAACCCCAGGTTTCCCCAGTTTTAGAAACCCAGGAAAAACCAAAATTGGTTAGAAAACCATGAAAACCCCGGTGTTAGAAAACCGGGATAATCCAGAGTGTTAGTAACCAGTATAACCCAGTGTTGAGAAACCCCAGTAAAACCCTTGTTAGTAAACCCATGTTAACAGTTTTGAAACCCCCAGGAAAACCCAGGTTTTTAAACCCCAGGAAAACCAAGAGTGTTAGGAAGCCAGGATAATCAGTTTTAAAGTAACCCGGAAAAACCTAGATTGTTAGAAAACCCGGGAAACCCAGTGTTAGTAACCAGTAAAAAAAAAGTGCAAGAAAACCCAATGTAACCCAGAATGTTAGAAACCCAGGATACCCGTTTTTTAAAAAAAACCTGGGAAATAAACGAGTGTTAATACCGTGATAACCCAGGTGTTAGAAACCCCAGGTTTCCCAGTGCTTGAAAACCCAGGTTTAACCCAGAGAAATTAGTAGCCGGATAACCAGTGTTAGAAAACTTGAATAAACAGTGTTAGTAACCCGGGAAAAACCCCGAGTGTTAGAAAACCATAAAAACCCCAGGGGTTTAGAAACCCCAGGAAAAACCCCGAGTTTTTAGAAAACCCGGGGTAACCCGTTTTTAAAAAACCCCGGGAATAACACAGAGTTAATGACCCAATAAACCCAAAGTTTTATTTAAGCCAGGATGCCCCAAGTGTTAGAAATCCATGGTAACCGGGTTTGTTAGAAAACCAAAGGATAACCCAAAGTTTTTAACCCAGGATAACACGAGGGTTAGAAACCCCAGGAAAACCCCTTTAAGGGGTGTTAGTAACCCAGGATACCCCAGGGGTTAAAAAACCCAGGACCCCCCAGTTTTTTTTAAACCCCGGGTTTAAAACCCCAGTTTTTAGTGACCCGGATAAAACCAGTTTTAGAAACCAAGGAAAACCCGGTGTTAGAACCGGGGTTTAACCCCGAGTGTTAGAAAACAAAAGTTTAACCAGGTGTTAGAACCCGGACAACCATTGTTAGAAACCCAACTGTAACCTAGTGTTGCAACCAAGGAAAACCCCAGTGTTAGTAACCCAAAATAACCAGATTGTTAGTACCCTAGGAAAAACCCGAGTTGAAACCCCAAGGATAACCCAGAGTGTTATTAAGAAAAGGAAAACCCAGTGTTATTTAACCCGGGGACGATTTCAGGGGTTTGGGAACCCAGGAAAACCCAAGAGTTTTATTTAAACCCGGGTTTAACCCCAAGGGTGTTAGAAAACCCGGGTTAACCCCCCAGTATGTTAGAAACCCAGGAAAACCCCAGAGTGTTAGAAAACCCAGGATGCCCCAAGAGTGTTAGAAACCCAAGGAAATTTAGATTTGTTAATCCCCCCAGGAAAACCCCATAGTGTTAGAAAACCCAGGTTCACAAAGTTTTGGGGAAACCCCGGAAAACCCCAAAGTGTTATTTAAAAAGAGATAACCCAGAGTGTTATTTAACTCAGGAAAAACCCAATGTTAATAACCCTGGATAATCCAAAGTTGAAAAACCCGGGGATAATCCAGTGTTTTTGTAAGCCGGGATAACCCCTTTTATTTAACCAGGATAACCACAATTTTTTTAACCCAGGATAACCCACTGTTATTTAACCCCAGGAAAAACCCAGGGGTTAGAAAACCCTTCAAAACCCAGAGTTTTTAAAACCCCGGGAAAAATTAAACCAGTGTCAGTTAAAAAAGGAAAAAACCCAAATTTGTTAAAAAACCAGGAAAAAACCCCAGTGTTGAAACCCCCGGTTTTCCCCCGATGTTAAAACCCCGGGAAAAACCCAGTGTTAGAAACCCCAGGAAAACCCCGGTGGTTTTAAACCCAAATAAAACCCCGGGGAGTGTTAGTACCCCAGGAAAACCAGAGTGTTAGAAAGCAAAGGAAAACCCCGGGGTGCTAGTAGTCCAGAAACCCAGAGTGTAAAACCCAAAGGAAAACCCAGGAGGTTAGAACCCAAAACGATAGTCCATTTTTTTAGAAACCCGGGATTCCCAGAGTATTAGAAACCCCAGAAAAACCTTTTTTGTGTTATTAACCTGGAAAAACCCGGGTTTTAAAGAAAAGCCCAGGTTAAACCAGAGTGTTAGTAACCCAAAGGGAAAACCCCGTGTTAGAAACCCCGGGAAAAACCAAGAGTTTTAGAAAACCGGGAAAAAACCAAGAGTGTTGGGAACCAGGGAAAACCCCTGTGTTTTATGTTCTCATGTTCTTTGTTAGAAACCCGGGGTTTTAAACCCAAGTTTTAAAACCCGGGGAAAAAACCAGAGTGTTGGGTAACCAAGGTTTAATCCGCAAAAAGAAACCCCAAAGGATTTACCCGGGTGTTTTTTAACCCCCAGGAAAACCCCAGTTTTTAGAAAACCCGGATAACCCAGAGTGTTATTTCCCCCGGGTTTAACCCAGTTTGTTAGAAACCCTGGAAAAACCCTGTCTATTTAACCCCAGGAAAAACCAGCGTTAGTAACGCAAAAAAAAAATCTCCGATTTGTTAGAAAACCCAGGAAAACCCGTGTTAGAAACCCCCGGGAAAAAACCCAAGTGTTTTTTCCCGGGAAAAACCCCAGAGTGTTAGTAAAAAATGAAAAACCCAGAGTGTCATTAATCCAGGATAACAAAAGTTTTAAAGTAACCCAGGAAAAAACCCGAGTTTTTAGAAAACCCGGGTTTAACCCGGTGTTAGTAAACCAGGATAACCCTGTGTTGGTAACCCAGGATCCCCCCGGGGTTTGAAAACCGGGAAAACCCCAGAAGGTTAGTAACCGACGATAACCCAGGTTTTAAAAAACCCCGGTAACCCAGGGTTAGTAACCCTTTATAACCCAGTGTTTGAAAACCCAAAGTAAAAACCTAGTTTTTTAGTAACCCAGTGTTGTAACCCGGGAAAAACCCCAAAAAGTGTTTTTAACCCCGGGAAATAACACAGATTTTGTTTTTTAAGCCAGGATTTTCCTTTCGTTAGTAAACCGGGGATAACCCGGGGTTAGAAACCCCGGAAACCCCCAAAATTGTTAGAAAACCATGATAACCCAGAGTGTTTGTAAAAAAGGTTTAATCCGAGTTTTTAGAAACCCCCAGTTTAACCCCGGGGTTTTTGTAACCCGTATAACCCATTGTTGAAACCCCATGAAAACAGTGTTATTAACCCAGGAAAACCCCAGTGTTTTTAAACCCCCAAGGATAACCAAGGTGTTGGGGAACCCAGGGATAACCCAGTGTTAGAAACCCAGGAAAACCCTTTAGTTTGTTATTTAAACCCAGGAAAACCCAGTTTTTATTTAACCCATTTAATTAAAAAAGTGCAAGTAACCCAATGAAAACCCAGAAGGGTTAGAAACCCCAGGAAAACCCAGTTTTAAAAAAAATTGGGAAAACCCACGAGTGTTAAAAAACCGATGAAAACCCCAGAGGTTAGAAAAACCGGGGATAACCCAGTTTTTTGAAACCCCATGATAACCCAGAGCATTAGTACCCCAGGTTAACCCAGTTTTTGGGAACCCTCTGAATAAAAAGTGTTAGTAACCCGGGAAAAACCGGACTTTTGGGTAACCATAAAAACCCCAGTTTTTGTAACCCGGGGAAAACCCCCGAGGTTGAAACCCCGGGGAAAAACCCGTGTTAGAAACCCAGATAACCCCAGAGTTAATGCCCCAAATAAAACCCAAAAAGTTTTAGAAAGCCGGATGACCGTGTTAGTAATCCGGGTTTCCCCCCGGGAGTGTAGTAACCCGGGGGAAAACCCAAAGTTATTAACCCAGGATAACACAGAGGGTTAGTAACCCAGGATAACCTAGGGGTGTTAGAACCCCCGGATATCCCAGTGTTAAAAACCCCAGGAAAACCCCAGTTTTATTAACCAGGTTAACCCAGTTTTTAGTGCCCCAGGATAAAAACATTTTTAGTAACAAGGAAAACCCCAGTTTTGGGAAACCCAAGGAAAAACCCGGGAGTGTTGGGAAACAAAAGAAAAACCCAGAGTGTTAGAAACCCAGGAAAAAACACTTTTTTAGTAAGCCCCTGAAACCCTAGTGTTAGAAAACCAAAGGAAAACCCCGTGTTAGAAACCCCAAAATTTAACCCCGAGTTTTTAGTACCCTAGGATAACCCAGAGTTAGTAACCCGGGAAAACCCAGATGTTATTAAGAAAGGAAAAACCAGTGTTAGAAAACCCGGGCCCGGACCCCAGGGTTAGTAACCCAGGAAAACCCAAGAGTTTAGAAAACCCAGGAAAAAACCCAGTGTGTTAGAAAACCCGGGATAACCCAGTTTTTTTGAAACCCAGGGATAACCAGAGGTTAGAAACCCGGGTTTGACCCGAGTGTTTTTTAACAAGGAAAACCCTAGAGTGTTAAAAACCCCCAGGATAACCCATAGTGTTAGAAACCCCGGGATCACCAGTTTTGGGTAACCCGGGAAAACCCCAAAGTTTTTGAAAAAAAGGGGAAAAACCCCAGAGGGGTTAGAAAACTCAGGAAAAAACCCAATTTTTAAAAAAACCCGGGAAAATTCCAAAAAGTTTTTAACCCCAGGTTAACCCAGAGTGTTAGTAAGCCAGGAAAAACCCACTGTTATTTAACCAAGGATAACCAAAATTTTTTAAACCCCGGAAAAACCCCCACTGTTAGTAAACCCAGGAAAACCCCCAGTGTTTGAAAACCCTTTCATAACCCGAGTGTTATTTCCCCAGGAAAAACCAGGTGTCGTAAAAAAAGGGGAAAAACCCCAAGTTAGAAAACCGGGAAAAACCCCAGTGTTCGTAAACCCATTTTTTCCCCCGAGTGTTAGAAACCCCGGGATAACCCAGTGTTAGAAAACCCAGGAAAAACGCAGGTGGTATTAACCAAGTAAAACCCCGGAGTGTTAGTAGCCCAGGAAAACCCCAGAGTGTTGGGCAAGCGAGGAAAACCCCAGAGTGCTAGTGTCCAGAAAAAACCCAAGTTTTGGGAACCAAGGAAAAAACCCAGATGTTTATTAACCAAGGATGTCCAGTTTTAGTAAGCCAGGATTACCAGAGTATTAGTAACCCAAGATAACCCATTGTGTTAGTAACCCTGGATAACCCAGTGTTAGTAAGCCAGGATAACCCAGAGTGTTAGTAATCCAAGGAAACCCAGTGTTAGTAACCCAGGAAAACCAAGAGTGTTAGTAACCCAGGAAAACCAAGAGTGTTAGTAACCATGGATAACCCTGTGTTAGTAACTACCCAGGATAATCCAGCATAAGTAACGCACGATAGCCCAGAGTATTAGTAACGCAGGATAACCCAGTGTTAGTAACCCTGGATAACCCAGAGTGTTAGTAAACCAGGAGTACCCAGTGTTAGTAACCCAGGATAAACTCGAGTGTTAGTAACCCAGAAGAACCAAGGTTAGTAACCCAGGATAACCCAGAGTGTTAGTAACCCAGGATAATCCAGATTGTTAGTAACCCATGATAACCAAGATTGTTGGTAAGCCAGGATAACCTGGAGTGTTAGTAACCCCGGATAACCCAGAGTGTTAGTAACCAACTATGATAACATGAACGTAGATAGTATGTTTATGGAGCAACTTGCAATGTTAACAGACTGACTGATGTTGTAGTGGCCAGGCTTAGGCTTGGTTACAAGTATTCTGGCAGTTTGGGAGACACACAGATGATGATCAAACTAAATGTAAATTATGTGATCAGGCATATGGTCACTCTCTTGAACACTATGTGCTTAATTGTCCACTTATTGAGGAATACAGAGACAGACAGTATAATAACCTATGTGACATGTCAAGATATCTTATTAATGAAAATAAGATACCAGATATACTAAGCAAATTTCCTAAATTTGCTTGTAACAGATAAGTGAACTATAGATATGTAGATATAAATCCATATGTATTCCTGTTAACCCTTTGGGGCCTAGTTCCTAGGCCTTTTGTGTATCTATATGCTCTCGCGCTACCGTCCACAGGATGGATATGGGGTGCACAATAATCTAGCCATTTCGGTGGCAAAATCTAATCTCTTGACAACCCGTTAAAAGGCAAGTTTTGAAGGCAAGAGTTATGGGCTTCTTTCTCACAAATTGCTGGAAATTGAACGGAGATTGCTGCACTTTTGACATCATCACCATCCTCAAGAGCATCATCCTGATTACATATATTTATTAGACTTGTCAGGATCTGTTCAAGATGCTCAATTTTTTTCTGGAAATTTGTTATAATATGAGGAAGGTCAGGCGAATCCAATGCCTCTCCGGAGGATGGCACTTCTGGGTTAGTGCTTTCTTTAACACCTATCACCTTAAAAGGTACCATGGTTACATTAGTGTTCTCTGTTTCATCATTCATTGCAGGTAGGTCCTGTGCATCTGACTCATCTCCAATTTCCAGGGAGGTTACCTGTGTGGTGTCCGTCTGACTGTTGTAGTTGTGTGTATTGGGAGAAATGACAAACTCATCCCCATATTCAGGTGTAGCCATAGGTATCAGTAGTGGCAGACCAGTAGTCCCACATGTGCTAGCAGGGATGGCTAGCTCCTCCGCAGCTGGTGTGTGTGATGGCATTCTGGTATCACCAGAATCCTTTGCAGTGAGGTGGGGTTCTTGCACACTTTGCAGAGGTTCAGTCTCAGATCTGGCTGTGGTAGACTGGATGGCCTCATCCTCAGTTACCATTAAAGGACTGTTATCAGGTTTACATCGAAGGTTGTTTGGGTTCTGACTGCAGTCCTTGTGGGAAACTGTAACCCCAACTTCTTTACAGTTAATACACTTAAATTTTTGGCTGTCAGGGCCTACTCTGCATGGACCCATCCCATCTGACTCTCAGTGAGCATATCATCAAGCCTAAAAGACTTAAAGGAAAATCCCAAATTATTGCCAGTTGGGTGGGTCCTGTGCCCCTCCCCCGGAATATCTGGGTGCATGGTTTACGTTTCCTAAACATCGAAGTGTACCTACCCCCTAAACGTAGGTGTTACAAATGCCAGCACTATGGCCATGTTGCAGTAGACTGTGGAATACTACATTCTTGGTGTGGTAAGTGTGCTGGGAAACATTCCACTAGAGAATGCACAGTAGGCCCTGACAGCCAAAAATTTAAGTGTATTAACTATAAAGAAGTTGGGGTTACAGTTTCCCACAAGGACTGCAGTCAGAACCCAAACAACCTTCGATGTAAACCTGATAACAGTCCTTTAATGGTAACTGAGGATGGGGCCATCCAGTCTACCACAGCCAGATCTGAGACTGAACCTCTGCAAAGTGTGCAAGAACCCCACCTCACTGCAAACAATTCTGGTGATACCAGAATACCATCACACACACCAGCTGCGGAGGAGCTAGCCATCCCTGCTAGCACATATGGAACTACTGGTCTGCCACTACAGATACCTATGGCTACACCTGAATATGGGGATGAGTTTGTCATTTCTCCCAATACACACAACTACAATAGTCAGACGGACACCACACAGGTAACTTCCCTGGAAATTGGAGATGAGTCGGATCCACATGACCTACCTGCAATGAATGATGAAACAGAGAACACTAATGTAACCATGGTACCTTTTAAGGTGATAGGTGTTAAAGAAAGCACTAACCCAGAAGTGCCATCCTCCGGAGAGGCATTGGATTCGTTAGACCTTCCTCATATTATAACAACTTTCCAGAAAAAAATTGAGCATCTTGAACAGATCCTGACAAGTTTAATAAATATATGTAATCAGGATGATGCTCTTGAGGATGGTGATGATGTCCAAAGTGCAGCAATCTCCGTTCAATTTCCAGCAATTTGTGAGAAAGAAGCCCATAACTCTTGCCTTCAAAACTTGCCTTTTAACGGGTTGTCAAGAGATTAGATTTTGCCACCGAAATGGCTAGATTATTGTGCACCCCATATCCATCCTGTGGACGGTAACGCGAGAGCATATAGATACACAAAAGGCCTAGGAACTAGGCCCCAAAGGGTTAACAGGAATACATATGGATTTATATCTACATATCTATAGTTCACTTATCTGTTACAAGCAAATTTAGGAAATTTGCTTAGTATATCTGGTATCTTATTTTCATTAATAAGATATCTTGACATGTCACATAGGTTATTATACTGTCTGTCTCTGTATTCCTCAATAAGTGGACAATTAAGCACATAGTGTTCAAGAGAGTGACCATATGCCTGATCACATAATTTACATTTAGTTTGATCATCATCTGTGTGTCTCCCAAACTGCCAGAAGTACTTGTAACCAAGCCTAAGCCTGGCCACTACAACATCAGTCAGTCTGTTAACATTGCAAGTTGCTCCATAAACATACTTATCTACGTTCATGTTATCATAGTTGGTTACTAACACTCTGGGTTATCCGGGGTTACTAACACTCCAGGTTATCCTGGCTTACCAACAATCTTGGTTATCATGGGTTACTAACAATCTGGATTATCCTGGGTTACTAACACTCTGGGTTATCCTGGGTTACTAACACTTGGTTCTTCTGGGTTACTAACACTCGAGTTTATCCTGGGTTACTAACACTGGGTACTCCTGGTTTACTAACACTCTGGGTTATCCAGGGTTACTAACACTGGGTTATCCTGCGTTACTAATACTCTGGGCTATCGTGGATTATCCTGGGTAGTTACTAACACAGGGTTATCCATGGTTACTAACACTCTTGGTTTTCCTGGGTTACTAACACTCTTGGTTTTCCTGGGTTACTAACACTCTTGGTTTTCCTGGGTTACTAACACTGGGTTTCCTTGGATTACTAACACTCTGGGTTATCCTGGCTTACTAACACTGGGTTATCCAGGGTTACTAACACAATGGGTTATCTTGGGTTACTAATACTCTGGGTAATCCTGGCTTACTAAAACTGGACTATCGTTGGTTACTAACACTCTGGGTTATCCTTGGTTACTAACACTCTGGGTTATTCTGGACTACTAGCACTCTGGGTTATCCTCGCTTGCTAACACTCTGGGTTATCCTGGGCTACTAACACTCCGGGTTATACTTGGTTAATACCACTCTGCGTTATCCTGGGTTACTAACACTGGGTTATCCCGGGTTACTAACACTCGGGGTAATCCTGGGTTACGAACACTGGGTTATCCTGGTTTTCTAACATTGGGTTATCCTTTGTTACTGACACTGGTTTATCCTGGGTTACTAACACTCTGGGTTATGAAGGGTTACTAACACTGGGTTATCCTGGGTTACTAACAGTGGGTTATCCTGGGTTAACAATTGTGGTTATCCTTGGTTACTAACAGTGGGTTATCCTGGCTTACTAACACTCTGGATTATCCTGGGTTACTAACTTTGGATTATCCAGGGTTATTAACATTGGGTTATCCTGAGTTACTAACACTCTGGGTTATCTCTTTTTACTAACACTTTGGGTTATCCTGGGTTACTAACACTGTGTGATCCTGGGTTACTAACACTATGGGTTATCCTGGGTTATTAACACTCTAGGTTATCCTTGGTTACTAACACTCTGGGTCATCCTGGGTTACTAACACTCTGGGTTATCCTGGGTTACTAACATACTGGGTTATCCTGGGTTACTAACACACTGGGTTATCCTGGGTTACTAACACTCTTGGTTATCCTGGGTTACTAACTCTGAGTCGTCCTGGGTTACTAACACTGGGTTATCCTTGCTTAATAACACTCTGGGTTATCCTGGGTTACTAACTCTGGGTTATCCTAGGGTACTAACACTCTGGGTTATTCTGGGTTACTAACACTGGGTTATCCTTGGTTGCTAACACTAGGTTACAGTGGCTTACTAACAATGTGTTGTCCTGGGTTACTAACACTCTGGGTTATCTTTTGTTTCTAACACTCTGGGTTATCCTGGGTTACTAACACTGGGTTTTTTTTT